>VYZX01010454.1:0-33308 GCA_013401335.1 Brachypteracias leptosomus
CAAGCCTTAAACCACAACAACTAGGTGAACACTTGAAAATCAAGGAATAATCACTTGTGACAATAGTGTTTCCTATCAAGGAATAATCACTTGTGACAATAGTGTTTCCTGGACACAGAATTTGTTTTGGAGAACAGCATTGCTCAAAATACAATGTATGAGAAAATTAAGCATGAAAAAGTTGTGATGAAGTGTAATCACGACAAATTAAACACAGTAGACAAGTCTGTAACACTAAGTCAAATTCAGATGTGATAACATCTTTTTGAATGGTATAATTTTCTTATTTGTTTCTTAATAAGGTCTTGTACTATTTTCTTCTGTAAAGTCTGGAGGTAGTAGATAGAAATGTGTTGTGCAGAGCCAGACTGAGTTTTTTGCAGAGAGCAGTGCACTTTCCCAAAGTGGGATGAGTATCTGGGATGAGTACCTAGACCTAAGATAAGAGTCCAGGGAAAAAGAGGGGTCAGGTAAGAGTGGGGTGCTGAGGGACAGGAAGGCAGCAGCTGCTGAGCCTTGGAAACTCCACAGAAGAGCATGGACCAGACATGCAGCCAAGACTCATAGGTAATGAAAAGAATGACAGTTTTTCTAGGTGTGCAAGAAGTACTGTATTCCAGGAAGACTTTAAAAAGTGGTTGAAAAGATGCCAAGATTGGAGGAAGGAACATGCATTACCTATAAAGACATCCGAAACACAGATGAATCCTACAAAAAGTCTTAAATGTGTGATGTTTTGGTTGTTTTCAAATAGATTAAAAACTCTAGAACTTCAGAGTTAGGGTTGACTTGCAGTTCCTACACATTGTGTCAAGCAAATAATCTCGAATAATTAACTTTATGCAGGAAGAGTAGGTAATTATATTGCTTGTATTTTATGGAAGATGTCACAATTACTGTTTCTTAATCATTGAGAAAGAAGTAATATCAGCCACACACTTGCTGACATTCTGTGAGCTATTGGATGAAAGCAAATAATAGAAAAAATTTTACTGATAAAACATTACTGAACTTTATCTGTAAATCTAACCATCTGCTTGATACTCATTATGACTTCTTTATATTTGTCTTTATGCTCTTTATAAAAAATAAAAAAAAAAAAAGAAGAAGAAAAGAACCCCAGATCTGTTATGAAGTAATTTCCCAACACATCACAATGTGATTCAAACATTAAACCACCTTCACTTCCTACATGTATTTCTGTTGGCCTCCTCACTGGCAGCCAAAGGCATTTACAAATCTTTGTGAACTCCTGGAAAACATTCAAATCATTTCTTTATTCAGACTGCTGGCCAATATTCTCCTTGAGTTCAGCAAACAAAAACACAGAAAAAAGGAAAAGTGTGGTGAAAAATCTAGTGAGAATATAATGAGTTATTAATTTTAAGCTGCATTTATCACATCTTTTTCATTTCTTTTAATCATACATTTAATAAAACTGATTCATTTATTCTTTATAAAACTTTCCTTGGAGTATTTTGCCAGACATTTCATATATCTCTGAATTTCCATCAATTACTTTTTTTACTTTGTTAACATGTATAGTCCTTAGAAAGAAAGAATGGTCTTCTGATGAAGAAACTAGGAAAGACAGATGGATTTTGTTCTTGGCTCTCCCAGTGGCTTTTCCTATGGTACCAGATATGTTACTTAAGGTAAGATTCAAGAAAACAATTAAACTCATAAACCACAATGCCAGTATATATTCTTAGCATAGAAACCCAGAAGTTGTCTCTAGCCAACTTAGGCACCTCAAGTATTGAAAATACTTAGATTTAACTTAAATGTCAGAAGTTATTCAGTGAGCATATCTACTAGCATTCCAGCATAATTTCTTTTGTGCTAAGTATTCATGTGACAATTTTTTTTCCCAACGCTCTCTGAAACTCAAAGACAATCCTCATTGTTATATACTCAATAACTTATCTAAACCTCTTTTAAAACTAACACTCACTGATCACGTAGAGTTCAACTCAAAACAATGAACTCATGTTCCTTATTTTTACATGGAATTACAGATGAAAGCTCTCTCTCTCCTCCAGGAAGGGAGAAACCTGAGTCCTGGACTTCTACAGCCTCCAGTAACTGCAATCACAACTCCCACTTTACAGGGTGCCCTAGATACCCTATAGAAGGTTAGACTCAATGGAAACCTCATTCCTACCTGCCTACTGAAGCTAGGGCACTGAATAGTCAGAACATCGCCAGAGAGAAACCTCAGAGAAATCATGGGGCTCTGTTGTGGTTTAACCTCAACTGGCAAGTAAATACCTCACAGCTGCTTGCCCATTGCTCATCCCTTCCCCATGCTGTGGGAGGAGAATCAGGAGGAAAAGGTGAAACACCATGGGTTGAGATAAGGACAGCTTAATAGAACAACAGAAAGAGAGAAGAGGTCCCTTCCAATCCCTGACATTCTGTGATTCTGTGATTCTGTGATACTACTAGTGAAATAATACATAATGCTAGTGATATAAACCATGAGGCTCTACTGGTACCCAAGACATGCTGTCCCAGCTCAAGCCTAGTGCTGAAAACAGGCACCACTTCCCTGTGCCAGCTTTCCACTTATATAGTGGGCATACGTCAGCATGGTATTGAATATCCCATTGGCTTGTTCAATTGTTTATCCTGGCTGGGACCCCTCCCAGCTGCGGCCTCTCCTAGCTGCTTTTGAACATTAACCCTATCCTAGCCAAACCCAGGACATGCTAATATGGCATTAATATGCTAATACAAAAGCAGTTCTGTGATTTGGATTTAAAGTTCAGAGCTCTTCTGTGTTAGGTCAATAGCAATTTTAATTAACTCTCTCAATCTTCAGAATGGAGATAACTTTTCTATACCTGTTTAAAGTATTGAAGTAGTTGGTATTTTAAAAATATTTCTAGTAATTGAAAAATTATGTTGTTCAGAAAATAAAATGTCTTTGAAGCCTATTGACTTTTTGAAAACTTCTACTATTCATAATATTTTAATGACAATTTTATTTACTTTTTTTTTTCTTTCAAATTGACAGACCATTATGTGATCTCTGTTTTTCATTTATATGTGACATTTTAAAATTAAAAACATCAGTGATGGTTTCAGGTGGGTTTGGATTTTCTGTTTTGGTTTGTTTGTTGGGTTTTTTTTTGTCAGATGCTTGAAATAGAAACAACTTTGTCATCTGGAGATTTTTCTTATAGAAAAACCAGCCAGTTCTAAATGTATATTGTGTTCCTCTAGCATCAGTAATTTTTCATTCTGACATTCCTGATCATACCTTGTGGCAATAATTTGTATTAATTGGTTCTCTGTCATCTCTTATGTCTAAGATACAGTAACCTATGATAACAAAATACTTTTATCCCAGCTATATATATGCTCAACTGTACACCTTTGACTCAGTGTCATGTCTTTTTTAAATTTCTGAGTAGTATCTTGATGACATTGACAGCTAGACATAAATTTTCCCCTGTGTGACTGGAAACAGTAGAGCAAATAGCTATCTCTGGAGTCTGTCTTGAATGTAAGCAGAAAGTATGGAATGGTTAGGCTGCTATAACTATCAGAATAAGTTTAGCCTGATGGCTCATGAACAGTACAGGTGTTTGAGTCAAGTCTGAATATACTGAGAAAGAGTGATGCAAACACACAAGGAAGATCATCACAGCCATCTTTTCTGAAAGAGGCCCATTGATCTTTCTGTTGCCAGTTAGTTTATGTGCTGAATAACAATATATATGAGAGAATAATTCATTGGTGAATGAGGCCTCCAAACAACAGAGGATTTAAAGTAAAAGATTAACAGGGATATCACTTGTTGTACCAATTACCAGGAGAGTAAGAGATAACCTGCTTATCAGCAGCTCATTGTTAACTTACTGAGAAAACTGGCATTGTTATGCTAAAGGATTATGTGAACAGAAGGATATTAGTTTGCAGTAGTCATGTAGTGCAATTCATTTTAGATGAATACCTGCTTCATTCCAATCACCTTTATGAAGGATATTGTAAGTTCCTAGGGAAAAAGATTTATTAAGTTAGTAAAATGTGTTTGATGTACAGGTGCCTATTTATTTCAGGTTTAACATAACACAGTGGTAGCTATTTGTCCTTACTCTGAATGGTGACAAGTGAGATTTTACATTAAAAATGAGGTAGTCTGAAGACTAACTGTTCCCCAGTGGCCTAAGGTTTTTTCTACTCTGCTACAAACTATTCTGTGTTGTTACAGTCTTGCAGGAATTAGTTGCATAATGAGGTCATGCGGATTTAAACTGGATGAAAAGTATTCACTTTTCCTAACTTTCTGCAAGGTTAGACAACTGCTGTTTGGTTGATACCACTGAAGAGCAAAATGGGTGCAAAAAAGACAGGTGAAGTGATGGTCAGATGTAGAATTCTGCGTTACATTCCTAGGTAACCATCCTGGGGAGCGTGAAGCTTCCTTCTGCTTGTAGTGTAGCAATTCTGAAATTATTTGTTCTCGGTTCTGATAGCCTAATAAAACACCAAATTTTACTTTATTATGAGTGATTGACTTGATTTAAAGCTTTCACAAGTAAATGAAAGGCTCACACATTGGCTTGATGGTACAATAAATCTGGCTATAGGGCTCTGCACTAGGTGAAACTCATTATAGGCACAAGGCACAAAAGAGTGTTCCAGTATAAACTTGTTTTATTTGTTTAAGTTCGTTAAAATAATTTTGTCAGTTAACTTTCTACAAGAAAACTTTACCCTGGACCAAGTGCTATTTAACCACATCACTCTATACCAGGTTATTTGTTGTCTGTTCTCCCACAGAGAGTAAAAAACCAGTGTAAGCTCCCTTATGTGTACTCTTGTCTAATTTGGCAGACTTTTGTGCTTTACTGCCTCTTTATCAGGCTGCCTGTTAGTGGTTCCTATTATACTGAATAGCATAATATAGACTCATAAAATATTCCAGTTTAGTTTTATCCAAAGGAAATATAGTCTGTGCACTCCTGGGTTTCTTTACAATGTGAACCCAGATTTCAAGGATCTAAAGCACTAAGAAAACCATCAGTGATCAGGAGACTTCAGATGAACAATACTGACTTCTGTTGTGTCAGGCTATAGTTCAGTATGAAGACTGTTATTTGTTACTTTCCCAAATGCCCTGTTAGATTGACTACCTGTTAGTTCAGTAGGGCAATGGAATAACAGAATGAGATTCTATAATCAAAGGAGACAGTGTGTGAGATTTTTCCATGTAAAAAGTATCCACTCCTGTACTACTATTGATGTCATTTATATTCAACAGTGGTAAGAGGTACCTATATGGTGTAATTAATTTTGTCCTATTGAAAATAGCTGAAATTAGTCAGTGGCATTGTACCCTTGGAATGTACATGTCTCCTTGATGAAGAAGGAGCTTGGATATTCTGATAAAAAAAATCATATATATATATATACAATATATCCAAATATCTAAAATTAGATATAATAATCTCACTTTAATAATCATATCCAGGTCGTGTTTTCAGCATTTGAAGTGGCGAAAAGAATTTGGTACTTCTAGCCAAAGTTGCATAAATATTCACACAGGACAGGTCAAAGAGTGCATATCCAAATGTAATTTCTGACAGAACATGATACAAAGAGCTCTCAACCAGCTCTATTGTATCAAGGCTATATATTCAAGTTAAAAATATCAGCATCTGCTGTAGTTTCATGCGCTTACCACCTAGATCTTTAATATTCTGTCTTCTGTTATCACAGTCATTAGATATACTCATTTTTCTGGGTGATTGAATTCTTACACATTCCTTGTACATATCAGGCAACTAGGAGAAACAAACAAACAAAAGAAATTACCCTATGGTTTAAGTGAAGCTCTGGCAGAGCTGCTGAAGTTTGCAGTTCATGATGGCATGATTTTTCCATACTGATGAGAGGACATATCTGTCAGTAGGCATTAAGCCGCAAATTGTGAGGCACACGTTGATCATGAGAACAAGAAGTTGAGCTGACTGCAAAACATGGAGGAAAAGTTATCTTTCTTCCCTTTTATTACTGAACAGAAATTAGACAGTGGTTGGTAGCCATCTGACGAATCTCATTCCTTCTGGAGACATAGGAAGAACATAGCAATATTTTCCTGTCAGTCTATCCAGGTTCAAACAGTGACTTGGAGAATATTGGTCCACAAAAATCCTTTTATTGACATAGTCACTCTCCCACTTCTGTGTTAGTTTAGCTGTGCTAACAGTCTCTGTGCTGGCACTTAAATATCTTCTAATAGTTCAGCACTTTTCCTCTGCATTCAGGAAAGAAAGGAGCTTCTTCAAGACTCTCTACTTTTTTGGATGTTTGCTCAGTCTACCTTTCATGTGAGCTCAGGAAACAGCTGAACAATTCATTACATCATGCAGAGCAAGCTTTCTGAGCCTAAGATCAGCAAGCCTCAACTTCTGCAAATAGTAGGCACCAACTTGTTCATGTGGGCAAGCAGGCAGGTTTCTTCTGTTATTCTAGGTAATGGAAAAAATGAATAAAAGATAGAACTGCAATAAAAAGGTAAGAAAAAAGTCAAAGGAGACAAATTACAATTATGTAGAGCCTAAATTAACTATAAAGTTTTACAAGAGCAATAGCTGTCCCTCACCCTTTTAAGAAGGAGAGGCATAGAGTTTCAGCATGAATTCTTTTCACATTGAAGTTTAAGATTATAGTATAAACCATCCTCTCATAAAATATAGATTTAGTATATCTATGCTTGAATACTTCTGGTGAATAGATAATAAGGGAGATACTGTACAAATGCTTAAACATGGCACTTAGAGCTTGCCCTGGGACTTTCAAGAAATAAATCATCACAATTATATATTTATCTAGCAGACACCCAACCTTAATCCTGAAACTAAATTGACGGAGCACAAACAACTTTCATATTGAAAATTATAATGTGGAATAGGAAGCTAGAAATTATTTCACATCCAATTTACATCAAGGATTATGATATGGAAGGTCATTGTACTTTATTATGGTTTCATTATATTGCCTGTTGGCTCATTTGTTTCCTGAGCTCATGTAAGAGGTGGACTGAGCAAGCAACCGGATAAGTGCATAGTAATCTGCTCTTGATAAACCAGTAAAACTTTAAATTTCTGAGAACCATACTCATAGCTGACTCTGGGGTAACCTTTCTGTGTACCTTGGACATTTTCTTGTGGTAAATGTGAATTCCATCACTCTGTACAATTGATCCAGCTGTCTTTGCATGATAACATTATGTAAAAAAGTCAATTTGTCACCTTCCCTAGATACTTCTATTTAATATATCTACCTAGTTTCAACTTGGCCTCAGTAAATACTTCTTAGAAATTCAGTGCCTGCATTGTTTTAGCAGGTCTACAGTGGAAACCACTTTTGAGCTCAGTTTTGGGATCTGTCACTGATTTCTTGAGTGAGGATGAGCATTTGCTGAGGAGACCAGCTTCAAGGCAGGTAAAACTTCAGGAGACAAGGGATCTAAAGGCAAAAGGGCTGTCGAAAAGCTCTTTTTGGGGCTTTTTCGAAGCCTGGAAAATCGGTTTTTGAGCTGGGGTCTGGCAGCTTGTGGGCGGGCTGCTGAGCTAGCGTGGGCAGAACCAGCACCACCCACTGTTGATCAGCTGATAAAAAGCTTGGAGGAGGGCGGTGGCCACTGTCTACAGCCTGCAGGGCAAGGTAAGAGTGATTGTGTTTGCCCCGGGGGTTGCCGTGGCTGTTTGCAGCTCGTTGGGTGGGGCGGGGAGCTTCTATCAGTGCTCAGGGCAACTTAACGAGAGATGCTGCAACCTAATCAAGCAGTGATGGTGGCTACTTGGAGAAGGAAGACTGTGCTCCCAGCACCCACCCAAATGGATAGTGGTATCCAGGCCACAGGCTGTGAGGAAGGCCACAGCCTTTCACTTACAACAGGGGGCAATGCTGACTCTGGCTGCGTGTGGTGTGAGCAGGTTAATGAGCTGCTCAGCCGGGTGGCACAGCTCCAAGACGAAGTGGTGGATCTCCGGGAAGAGGTGAGTAGGTTAAGAAACATCAGGGAGAGTGAGAGGGAAATTGACCAGTTTTTCAAACTGATCTCAACAAAACCAGAACAGGAGGTATCTCTTAGAGCAGAGCATTCCATACGCTCTCATCAGCAAGCCCCCCAGCCTTCCTGGAACAACCCACAAGAGCAGAGTCAATGGGAGCAGGTCTCTGCCAGACATAGCAAAAGAAACAAAGGGAGCAAGCGTGTTCCTTTAAGAGGCACATCACCTCCTGTGCCCTTGCAGAACAGGTCTGGGGCTCTGCAGGAGGAACTGGACNGCTGGAGCACCTCTCCTACGAGGATAGACTGAGAGAGTTGGGGTTGTTCAGTCTGGAGAAGAGAAAACTCCAAGGGGACCTTCTGGTGGCCTTCCAGTATCTTAAGGGGGCCTACAAGAAAGCTGGGGAGGGACTTTTTAGGATGTCAGGTAGTGGTAGGACGAGGGGGAATGGATCAAACTAGAAGTGGGTAGATTCAGATTAGACGTTAAGAAGAAGTTCTTCACCATGAGGGTGGTGAGACACTGGAACAGGTTGCTCAGAGAGGTGGTGGAAGCCCCATCCCTGGAAATTTAAGGCCAGGCTGGATGGGGCTCTGAGTAACCTGATCTAGTGGGAGGTGTCCCTGCCTATGGCAGGGGGGTTGGAGCTAGATGATCTTTAATGTCCCTTCCAACCCTGACGATTTTATGATTCTAAGTCCTACATTCTCTCCTTGAAGAAGTCAGATGCAATATACTCATTCTCCCTTTCTCTTTTTCTACCCCATCTGTCTACCACTTTTAACTGATGCCTACCATATGTTAATAGAGAACTGTTGTGTTTTGGTGTTGTCTTTTGGTTTTGTTCTGGGTTTTTTTGTTCTGTAGTGTACTGAATATGGACAGGATAGAATTAATTTTCTTCATAATACTTTATATAATGCTAAGTGTTTGATTTGTGTTGAAAACAGTGTTGAAAACACAAGGATGTTCTGGTTACTGTTGAACACTGCTGACACAGGAACACTGCCTTTTCTGCTTCTCATGTTCCACCACCAGCAAGTAGGCCAGAGGTCTACAAGAAGCTGGGAGGGGACACAGCTAGGACAGGTGACCTCAACTGACTAAAGGGATATTCCATACCATATGTGCAATAAAAGCTGTGAAAAGGAGGAAGGGGGGGACTTTCAGAGTTATGGCATTTGTCTTCCCAAGTAACTGTTACACATGGTGGAGCCCTGCTGTCCTTGAGGTAGTTGAACACCAGCCTGATGATGGGAAGTAGTGATTGAACTTATTTTGCTTTGCTTGCGCACACAGATTTTGCTTTACCTATTAAACTGTCTTTAAGAGTTTTCTCACTTTTCTGATCGATGAAGAAAGCTAAGAGAGCTTAATCTACTTGCCCATTTGTTCCTACTCCTTTGCAGAACTACTGTAAACACACACACTGAAAACATAAAAGCACTCTATGTTCTGTACCTCAGCGGCTTCCCTTGTAGCTTCTCGCAGCTCAGACAATTGGTTTCCCAAATCAGACAAAGTGCTTCTGCCTAGTTTGTAACTGAGCAGTTTTTAACCTAAGGCTGAATGTTCAGGCTGAATTTCATATGTTAAGACCACCAGGGACATGATGAGACAGTAGCCACAGTGGAGAATGAAGTTTGTTGTTTTACAAGTATTCTATTAAATGCCTGAATCAGGTAATACAGTTTCAGCAGTCAGCAACTCCTGAAACAAGAAGAAAATTGCAGTAGAGTTCAGCGGAATGCCCTTAAGAGCACTGCTGTGGCACGTTGCAAGAGCATGACCTTGTCAGATGAAGTTTTCTAAACAACCTGTGCTGTGCTCTGACATAGTTAGTATCTGAGAGCTCTCAACATAAAATCAACAGCATATTCCTTTTGAACATTAGCTAGTATCTCCTTTTTCAGTCTCCTAACTCCGTTTGGGTCTTGTTTCAATATGTGAATCCCAGCAGAGCTTTCCCAAAGCCTTGGGTATTCAGATTTGAGTTTTTGATTTGATCCCAAATCCATTTAAAAATCTATTAAAATGTGCATTATGAAGTTCAGTGATTAGGGGTTGTTCCTGCAAGGTGGTGAATACTCTGGCTCTGATTCACCAAAACACTTAAGCCTGTACATAACTTTAAGCATATGTAGTACCTTTGAAGTTCCAGAGAAATTAGATATGCATTTATGTGGTTTATTGGGTCATAAACATAATACTCAGATCTTGTAGAATCAAGCTTTATGCATATATATTTATACATAGATATATACACACACACACATACAGACAAGTAAGTACATAAGAACATATATACAGATAGTATATTTTAAAAGTCAGTACCATAATTTGAATTCATTTTACTGGTAAGACATTCTTGGTATAATCCTACCGAGTGCAAAAATTACTGCTATGCATACACTAGTGTAAGCTTATTTATAATAAAGTCCAGAAATTGTTGAAATAGTCTGCTAGCAATTGTTCACTTCTCACACAATAACTCTACCTAAATCTAAACAAAATGAATACTGTATTTGAAAACCTGAATTCAATAAATTTCCCATGTCTGGATATAGGAAATGAAGTGGAATGACGTTTCTATCAAATCAAGAAAATATGTTGTATAAAGCAATCTTGAAAAACAAGTCAAACCTATTGTGAGAGAATGTGTACTATACTGGTGTCATACTAGGCTGAAGTTTACATTCTGACAATGACACATTGAGGTTTTGCAAGTATATCAAACACTACATTGCAATATTTATCTGAATTATTTTAGCTACATATGTTCTCTAGGTCCTGCAAGGCCAGCTTCACAGACTACACGCTATATTATTCAGCTATTATAATGTCACTTATGCCATTTACTGTTGTACTTTGCTTACATGCTTTACTTTTTGCATTATTTTTAAAAAATTAAGTGAAACAAATACATTTTCACTATTCAAAGAGCTTGATACTTTATTTAACTAAATTTAATTTTCTGTCTCCAACAGTCTTCTCTTTTGTTTGTCTATTCTTCTTATTGTTGATTTATCATAATTAATTAAGTATCCTTATTGAATTGTATTTTTAAAAATCTACACATTCTTTTCAAACTTACATGAACCCATCTAACATTTGACAGTGATATGAGCTTTCTCCTGGGAATATCTATTATTATATCAAACATTTCCAGAGCAAGCAGATGTGAATTTTGTGTGAGAATTATATGATTTTCAGTTAGCTGAATTATTTGTCTTCAAAATTATCCAACAAAGTTAATCTGTTGTGGTTATTTGCATTATTCATGACCCACTCATAATTTCTGTAAGCATAACATAATGTTCATCAAGTAATTTGTCCAAATAAATAGTAGCTTTGTATTATCGTGCTGATTTTTCAAAGCCACTTTTACTTTAGTCAAATGTCTGGCTGTGAAAAACAGGAATGGTGTTAGTCCCTGAGAGTTAGACCCAGTGTGGGCAGAGTGTCACTTGTGGAGGAGTTACTGCTCCTGAATGATAGCATGGGGTGCCAAGAAACTGAGGTAGCCTCAGAGCATAGGATGATCTGTTAAGGGTCTTAGGCAGAAATACAGACATCTCAGCATGAATCCACCTAGACGCAGCAAAGCTCACTGCTAATGTACACTGCTTTGTGATGGAAATTCTTATATTTTCCACAGGGTATAAATAAAGAATTAGATGTACATAGAAGTCAGCAAGAATGAGTAAAAGTCACCTCAATCCCCACATAAGAAAAGCTGAGAGCAGTGAATTTATGCACTCCAAAAATGAAGTGACTATAGCAAGATTCACAGTTTTAAATCACCATCAGAGTCCTGGGGATACTAATAAGTCATAATGATCCTGAGGAGCCTTGCCTGAGCCCTCCATACAAACCCGAGCTATGCTTTAAAAGTATGTGTCTCCGGCTGTGTTCCTGAGTGGCCTGGAAATTCCTGGATTCACCTCAGACCTGACTTGTTACCTCACTTTTGCCTGATGCTCACCATATGTTCAATAGAACTCATTGCTGTTGCTGGCTGGCTCTGCTCACTTGGGTCTGATGCTGTGGGACTGTGCTTGGAATGATCACTGCCCACTTTCTTTGTAGCCACTCTCAGTTTGCCATCCACCTCCTCTGCTACTGCCCTAAAAGCCACTGCTGTCACGTAAGGCAGAAAGACTAAAAGGTTTGACCCTTGAACATCTGAACTTTGGAATAGTGTATTAAATTTGTTGTAGTGGTTATTGCACACTCCTGGAATTGAAGGGAATTTTAATCTCTGCAATAAGAAACTGGGACTTGAGTTTGACTGTTTCACACCAATTAAGGAAAATATTCAAAGAAGGTCTGGAATTCATAAATGTCCCTGTTTTTTTTTCTGTGATTAACCTGCTGTAACTTCAGATATTTGTATTTGTTTATGGGGTAATTATATGGGGGGCTACAGAGAAGATGGAGCCTCTTTTCTCTGAGGTGCAGAACAAAAAGACATGATGCAGGAAAGGAAATTCCCACTAGATATAAAGAACAATCCTTTGGAGTTGGGGTAAGGGAAAGCATGAGTTCAGGTTTCTCAAAGAGGCTGTATGATATCCTTCCTTCAAGATAATTGAGTGGGCAAAAAGAAGATGATATGGACAAGATTTGTATGGAGTAAAAGACATTGGAAGACATAACACAATAAAAAAAAGAGAAGACAGAAACAGTGAGAGTGAAATGGAGACTGAAAACAGAAGTGGGAAAAATATGTCAGAAAGAAAGCAGTGAGACAAAACCGATTGTTCTTAGAAATCTGTGGAATAAATACAAATGGGACAATAAAACACATAACTAACATACAGACATGAGACTAAACTATTCACTGAAATCAAAACTCAGTGTGATGGAAATATTCACATTCCCCTGTGGAGTTCATGCCACTCCTATCTGAGCCTGGAAAAACTTTATTTCAGCTGGAATAATAATTATGCAACAGTGTTTGGAATAAACATATTATATCATATTGATTGATCTCTCTTTCCTTGAGGAGGATCCCATTGGGCAATAATATAGTACTATGACCTTGAAAATGTTTGCTTCATCTCCTGATGATTTTGTTGACTGTTCAAAAGATATTGTGCAGTCCATTTGCACCTGCCAGTGCAGCCCTGGGGGTGGCAAGGCGGACTGTCCTGCCCGGCGCTGCACAGCTTCATACGGCAATGAAACAAGGTTTACCTTCCTCAAAATGCTGTGGTGTTTTCCTTTTTGACTGAGCTTTGACTCTTACCTTATTGTTCCTAAGTATCCTTTGTTCCTGAGAGAGGAGTGCAGCTGAGATGGTTCTTGTTAACTTGCTTTCATGTCTCAAAGCTTTCAAAGTTCTATCCTGGAACAGTTTCACGAGCTGTGTTCCTTGCCACAGACAAAGCATGACATTCATTGGAAAATATTTTTAGTTAAAATCTATTAAATCTAGTTTTAATTAAAATCTATTTTGATGTTTCCATTTAATTTAAGTAGCAGCTGGCATTATTTGCTACACTGGCAGTGTGAGAGAAAGAGGTCAGAAAAAGAAAACTGGTTGCTATTCCTTCTTTTTTATTTGCCAATTCAACTACTGGAAAGCATTAATATTTTAAATCTCTATGTCTCTGGCTATTAAGAAGTAAGCATGAAGTAAAGGGTGAATAGAATTGGTTTTCCACCATTGACATGGTCATTAATGCTAATATCACAAAATTATCTCATTAAAATGGCAGCAACAAAGTCATAGGTTCTATGTGCTCAGGTTTACATATCTGGCAGAAAATTTCGCAGCATTCATCAAGATTGCTGTTTAACAGAAGTGACTACAGTTTCTACTGGCATCTCTCTCAACTTCTACATAACTAATGAAAACTAGGGACATTGTTGTGCACAGCATGACTTGATATGGTTGCCATCCTTGATCTGGTTGCCTTGGTACAATTTAAAAATAACCTTGGCTTTTTCAGAAAAAAGAAAAAAGATTCAAACTCTGATTGAGTTCCTTATATGTATGCCTCCCAGGTATATTGCTTCCATACTAACAGCTTCAAAGGTCTAATCACATTGGGAGTGGATTAATTTCATTTAGTTGTAAGCATCTACTTCATGGACACCTACACTAGAGAAAAATATTTCAGGTTTTCCTAATAGTGAGTAGAAAGAGAGAGTTCCCCTTAGAGTACTCATCTGACCTGCTTTCATAGGAGCATGAAGAATGGAGAATCTGAGTACACTGTGTGATGACAGACAGGACAATGAAACCAAAACTTAGTGTGATGAGTCTTGGTATAGGCTTTGGATTGGCCTGTAATAGGAGAAAAACACCTGAAACTGCTGAAAAGCTATATCATGATATCCTAATGTATTGATTTCGTTGGCAGCCTGTGCCTATAACCCCCTTCCTGCCCCTTAAGACACACTGAGGTCAAGCATTTTTACACGGACATCCAACATTCAGCACTGAGTACTACAGGTACTCTACAGGTAGAGCATACATGTAGTGTACCAACTATGTGTTGGTACCCAGCCACTAGAGAGAGCATGACGTTGAGACTGGTCCGAGTGTCATGTTTCCCCAAGGCTTGGCTATGCCAATACACTGGTGAGATAATTGTTGTGGTCTTGGTTTGGTTTGTGTGAGTCTTTGTGCAAAGCTTTTAATGATGCAGGCTATCTCTTACTTTGTCCACTTAATAATTTGCCATCAACAGTGTTATGTTATCTGGAACCTATTATAGATGTTTATCTTAAGATAAAATGCATGGCCACCTAAAGATGCACTGATAGTAAAAACATAGCAAAGTGGGCACTTCAGCTGCAGAAATCAATACTTTAGGTATTTAAGTTTTCTGAAATGAATTCTACCTACCAGTGTCTATTTTCCATATATATCCATTGTGTGAATGGCAGTGTAATTAACGAGACATGGACTTGACAGAGGCTTTTTTTTCCCCTTATATTTGTCAATGCAATGGAACTTTCTTTATGCCCTTCAATATAACTATATTCTTGAACAGAACCATGATGACTACTCCTTACTGCAAGCAAAAACCGCAGCTCCTGAAACCTATATGGACTTCCCCCATTCCTATCCACTTCCCTGTTTTGAGTCCCTTGAGCTCTGGTTATGGATATCAGATCCCCAGATAGCTATCTCTAGTATGGAAAATCCTGTACTTTGGCTACCAGCCATTGCAAATTTGCCAGAGAGTATAGTTCAAGGTAGTCTTTCTATGGTGGCTTGTCTTCTGTTACCTCCTTCCATTGACAAAAATTATTCCTGACAAAGTCATAAAACAGTAATTCCTTCTCACAAATGGCCAAACAAAAATGTGTAAGCAAAGAAGCTGATTCATACTGGGCCTTGAAAATGTCCCTTTTCTCTAACTTATTAGTCTATTCAGGCTGTACATGCACTTCACCTTCAATGGAGAAACCAGTCTTTACAAATTATAAGCATAATAATGCTTGATTGAAATATCAAACCTAAAGAAATCAGATTTGAAATTAATTTGGAAAATATTTTCTGTTTAATTGTTTTTTCTTGCTTTGCTTGTGGGGAGACTTGGAATTCTCTACAAAAAATATCATAATTTAGGATTCTGTTTTGTTTTTTAATTTGGAACACAATTTTGGGAAGAGATTATCAGTGAAGAGTGTGTGGGAAAAATCGAAATAAAAGTTTTAGGTTGTGATGAAAAAGACATTCATCACATGATGAAAAAGCTTTCAACTCTCTTTTGATACAACATTGAGTCATGCATTAAAGGAAGAACATTCATGTTATTATATTTTTGGGTTACCCTTTGATGCTGTGTTGTGTTTAGCACTTGCTCAGCTATGTGGTAAGGAATGTATGAAGAAGAGGCAGCTAAGAAATGGGGATCCCTTCAGAGAATATAGACACCGTGGAATACATTTGGCAACATTTTTTTCCCAGGGAAGCAAACGAGCAGTTGTGTATACAGCAATGTACTTGTACCGCAACCAGAAAGTCGAAAGAATGTGTCCAGTGATAGTAAATCACATTTATTTCAGTGCTGTTCTGATCCAGTCCTTAAGCTCCATTGTTACCAGCTTAGCCAGCACTAGGATGTGTGTGTATCTGGAAGGGATTTGCACAAGAAAATAGATGGACACCATTTCACTCTGTTCAGATATGATATGAAGTTGAAGAAACTCTCCTGATTTTTTTTCAAAGATGAACACACAAATGCATATGAAACACTGATTTTGCCATGCAGAAAAAGGTCATGCCCGTGTAAAAATAACTCTTAAATAAAAGAGGTAACTGTTTGCTTGTGAGATGACTGAAGAACAGTAAGAATACGCTACAGAGAAAGAAGATATGTCAGAAGCACTACAAAATATATGCAACTTAATAAACTACTGATTACATTTAAATTGTGAGGTTGATGAGGATACAGATAAAAGTGGAAAACAGTGTACTGAATAGTTACATCTAGGGTTATACTACCATTTCAGTTTATTTACTGAAATGGAATGAAGTGAAGAAGGTAAGAAATTACGTTTTAATTGGGATTTCTTTATCTTTTGTAAAATGGAAACAATAATTTGGAAGATTAAGGTTAACTGAAATTCAGGGGGTTTTTTTGTATAATATGTATTTCAGTGGTATTGTCAATATAAATAAATATTTCAGAATCATATTTGTTGAATTCCCTTCTAGATCAGTTATGTCAAGCTACTTCCTGATGTTTAAATTCAATCTCACCTTGGATCAGAATACATCATTTGAGTCAGTTTATAGTTTTTATAGCAGCTGAAAAGATTGAAAAGAAATCAAAGAGGATGCTGACTGCAATTAAATTAAATGACTGGATGGATTAGAAGTAAGATGCAGAACTCTGGAAAAATGTCTGCTCCAACGCATCCTGCTAGTGGCATGTTTTATTTCTGTGTGTTAACCAAACATCTCTTGATTCATCAACATCACAGATTCACAGTGACTAACTATAGACTAAAGAAAAAATGAATAGCTTTTGCCAGTTGTTAAGAGAGTAGTTTAACTTAAGAATAAGTTATACAAAATCATGTGTGTGTAAATTCCAGAATATATATACCAAATCACTCAGTTTACCACTATTGGAATGAATGAAAAAGGAATTCCTTTTTTTTTTTTTTTTTCTTGGGGTAGTTTGATGAGGTAGCTATGAGTTTGAAATGTAGTCTTGGTATTGTCACGCAAATAAGCACTTCAAGCAATTCTTCTCAATATATATTGCAAGCCAGAACAGTGGAATTAATTAGTCTGTTCTTCATGGTAGATTTTTCCATAAAACTTTTGAATGTTCATATAAGGAAGGTTTTTCTTTCTTTAATTTACTCTTCTATTAAATTTTCATGTACATTGAAGGGAATGTTGTACTGAAATGAATGGGTGCAAATAAATATTAGCTCAAACCAAACTACAAAATTGTTCCTAGGCAGTTTCAGAGGCAGACGCACACACACAAGGATTTCCATAAATGTAAAAAACAAAACCAAGATGATTCTTTTCAAGTACAGACACCAAATAACCATCTTTATTCCTTTTAGGAGTGTTTTTCTGACATTAGGGGCAATAATTCATGGAACAAACTTCAGATAATATTTACATATATTTACAAGCATAAGATGCTTATAAACACATGATGAACATTATAAAGTACATATAAATACTCTTCCTGTTAAAATCTCCAGACTATGATGGCAACACAGTTATGGCAGGTAACATTTAGACTGACAATGTAATTGTCTCTTTTTCCAAACTTAACCAAGAGGTGAAGACATTCTTAGTAATTTGAAATATCAACCATGGGGGATGTTTCTCTCAGTCTGAGCCTGTATTTACAATGGGCAGCAATTTGATTTTATGTCAATTTCATAAAGTGCAATTGTTCAATGTTTCTTATATTAGATGTACAATTTCACTGAACAATGAACTTTATGTATTTTTAAAAAATCAATTCTCTTATTAAAATATTTATAAAATTGTATTCATTTACAGGGTTTCCGTAAAGTGGGTCCAAAACTGTTGCTTGGAGTAAGCCTGAACACATAAGATTGCCCATGAGTCCTTCTTAACTTACATGAGCTTCTGTGAATTTTATAGTGTTTTTTTTTTCAATTTTTAGTATTACACAGGTTTGATAAAAGAAAAAAAAAAGACAAATTACAAATTGCTATTGATATGTAGTCCTTCAGAAGAAGAAATTGATCAGATTACATTGCTAGTAGTTGAAAAGTAATTTTTCAAATACCAGTTTTTAACTCTGGTTTGTAACCTGAAATGGGCATGAAATTGAAATACTTACTTCCTTAACAAATTTTATGCACTGATTGTAAGTGTTGTCTGATTTATTCTTGTACAATTTTTCTCATAAGCACTGGCCTGCCAGCATTGGTCTTTAAACAAATAAACAAACATGCCTTTCAAAGGGAGAGAAAAGCAAAAAAAGTATTAAGAATTACATAAACTTTGTCAACATTTATGAAAAAAGATGAGGGAAACAGCTATTTGTTCTATCAACCTTGAATGACTTTAATTTCATGACAATGTCCTCTAAGCCTGTTGTTCATGGAAACATACAACTGAGATAGAAAGAGAAGTTAAAAATAATCCTTCATATTTGAGAAAAAAGTCCCAGAAATATCTCCGAAAACTTAATTCTTCTTGCAAGTTTTCATAGCAGGGTTGCCAGAAGACTTTTCCTATCAGGACAAGAAAGTCAGAATGCATTCAGGTACCCGTATCTGTATTAACCTTTCATTCTCAGCTTAACATAAAATTATAAATAATTTGGGGACAGGTAGTAAATTTTTCTCTGTGTTTGCTTAGTGACTATCACAATAGTTTATTGCCTTCAGGTTGATACACTCTATCAAAAAATAAACAAAAATCAGAATAATGGAAAGAAATGTATACTAATGATATTAAATACAGAAGTAATTATACAACACTACCAATATTGTCAGATGAATACCATGGTTTCCAGCTCCCTTCCATTCTTGCTTTTTAATCACTGTAGAATTGCATGGAGCACTGAAGACTCAGTCACAGAATAAAGCAATTTGAAATACTATGTTTCCAATGGTTTAAAGAAGTAGGTTGTGGTTTTGTGATAGCCCACAAAAAGCTATAATTAGTTTTCATATGTTTTCCAGATTACAATAATATGGGTGGTTGGTTTCACCTTCACATCCTCTGAGCTCTATTCAAAATGATTCTTGTCCTATTTGTGATTCCACCACAGATTGACCTTTACGCACATTACATCTAGATATTTGTAAGAAAAGCACTTCTGCATATGCAGCTGAGATCAGCAGAAAGGATCTAAGTACGTTTCTTTCTTTATCAGGTAGCTGCTATGTCTTCCTCTCATAAGAGGCCTGAACTCTGGCACTTTCTTCCTTCCCATCTCAAAAGTCTTTCCAGAGACCAAATTTTCAGGGAATACTGAACTCTCTGTAAGTTTTGGGGGGAGAAGACAGAATGGATTTTGGACAGTTTTGATTAAATGTCATATCATATATATTTTTATTGTGTTATTGTGCATTTTTCTGTAAAGGTGAAGCATTGAAGCATGACAAACACAACTACTTTAAATTCATTTGAATAAATAAATGTAACACTAGGTTTTGCTTTGTTTATTGATTTTTTCTTAAATCTCTTAGGAAAAATTGTTTTATCAGGACATTAGCCAAAGAAAAGGAAAATAAACATACCATCTCAAGAAAATTAATTTCTCATGGATTCCTTTGGAGACTATTGTGCTGTAAGGATTTATGAAAAGCTCTCTCCATATATATGACACACCCTTGCTATGATGATATAGTTAAAAAATAATATGATATACTTTATTATGGGGCCCACCACCTTCAAGTGTGGGTTACAGTTATGGATCTGTTTTGACCATTATGCAGCAAATACTAACATCTGGAAATTTGAAGTTCAAGGGTTATTTGTCTCATAAAGCTGAACCAGTATGATTTGTAAAAAACCAATGCTGAACTTCAATTTAACCAAGTTCTCCTGTTAATATTTTATTGTAAAATACAAGGTGTCTCTGCCCTTGACTTGAAACTAACATAGAAAGGGGCATTTGAAAATAACCTATCCTTGTGATTATAATGCAGAAACATCTACAGATAGATTACTAGCATTTAACACACCTGCATATGTTAACCTTTATCATAAAAACCCAAATCTTTTATGATTGCCCAAGAAGTTCCTGACTTGTTACATATTGCCTGTGGATTTTTTTTCTCTTTGTTGTCATCATTCTCATTCATCATGAACTTCATCACAGTATACTTACAGTTCTATTCTTGCTGGGTTTATAGCACTTGAAAGAAGACACTATAAAAAATGACATTAGCATAAATTTATCTCGTGTTCTAGGTCATGCCTTCGGGTTATGGGGATGTGCAGTAGATTAAATGATTTCCTTAATATTCATGCACAGCTGGATTCCCTTTCTGTCCATCTTGTAGCTCTGGACTATATCTGTGTGCTCATATTACCTCCACTCTGACAAACAAATGTGGTGGGCATTGCACGTGTACCTCTATTCAATTCTTCAGGCAGTTGTTAAGTTCTGTACAATATTTCCCTTTTCCACATGTGTGATAGGGACTGTATGCTACCCAGGATGTGGTACAGTCCAGCAGCTATTCTAGAACTACCATATTGGCAGGTAATCTGGAAATGTCTAGATTCAAATACTGACTGTCTGATCATAAGTTTCCTCCTTTCCCCATCCTTGTATTTAGTGGTAAGTACTTGCCCAAAGTCCAAATTTATTTGTGTCACTCCTTTCTTCTGTTTGTAGCTGCCTTGAATTAGGAACCTAAGCAAGCAGAACCTCTTTTCTCACTGTTTAACGAGAATAGAAAATTAAGGAAAATATCCATAATCACAGGGCTAAGCTAGAAAACCATTCCTTTCACTATGTCTGGTTTGGGAAGCAATAATTAGCTTTGGGATGACCAGTTGGGAATGACCAATAAGCTTATTTTCTTATTTCCATATGCTCTCTTGCCTGTAGATTGTAAATAACCAGGAAATCCTGTATTCAAGTGGGAATTCTGTGGAAATGAGAACTATCAAATACTCCATTTAATCCCCATTTTAATGAGGCATACATACAATTGAGTTAACATTAGAATATTACATTTGCTGCATTGAGAAATGATCAATAGCTTGGTCATGCTAAACTTGTCTCCTACCAAAACCAATCAAAATAAAAGGAAATAAAACAGAGAGAGTTGACTGGCTAATACCTGTATTTATTTCTTTTGGGTAGCAAGGGAGTTTCCCGTAAGTACTTTCAAAGGAAAGATATTTTGGAAAACCAAAGTGTTAAACACAAATTTACATGAGAAATGAAAACTGTTAACTTTTTTAGGATCTGAACTTGAAATTCAATTCAAAGAACTAAACAGCATTAAAAACCAAACCAAAACCAAAGTAATACAGGTTTAAAACGTGTTTGTTGGACTGAAAAGTAGAATGACATGCTTTAACCCATCTTTGACTTCTGTTTTACATTGTTGAATGACAACTCCTTTGGAAAGAAAAGTTTAGAACTGTGGTACTGACAACTTACGTTACATCTCTATTATAATAGAAAGACAATCTCATTTAGTAGGTTTGACAGTATGTTTTTCAGTAAGTTTTGAAACCTTTTTCTTTGACATATACTTTCCTTAGCTGAAAAGATGTGCTATGATTAATGAACAGCTGTATATCTTTTTTTTTTAACATGTACATGGTGTCTTTCACTTAACATTTGTCAGTCTTCCACCATTATGTGTGAACAAATGTTTCTAATTAGCTATAGGAGGAGGCTTAGAGACTACAAAGGGGTAAGCTCTGTCTGGGACGCTAACAGCTTCATTTGTTATAAAGCTAAATGTCTGAAGTATTTAAGATCTGAAACTTTATATTCTGTCATTGTGTTTTCTGATGGTAATCCTTTCTGGCCTGACCTTGGAGACAGTCATAGCTAAACATACAACAATACTGCAAGACTTCCATAGACATGTTAATTGTCTGAGATTTTATTTCCCAGGTTAGCTGTGATTTAAGTCATTAACTATCCATTTGAAAAAAACCTAGGTAGAGTCCTGTAATACAGGGGCTTTTAAGTGCAGTAAATTAACTGCTTCTAAAGAGCATTGAAAAGATAACTAAGGAAAGCAAGCTTGTTTTAAGCAGGTTTAAATTGGTAGTATCAGGGTCTGAAACTGTACTTGAAAACTATGTATGTGGAAGTCTGAAAATTGGAAAAGTCTGAAAAAAAATAATAGACTTTAACCTTACACTCAGGGAATACAGTAAGAGCTGTTCTTATGCAGAATAAGAAGAGAGGAATGAAAATTATGGCTCAGATATTACTTGGTTTATTTTTAATTGATCTCCTTTTTTATCTCAGTTTGTAATATGTTGATATTTGATGCTGTATAAAAGTTCTGGCTCTGTGCAAGGAAAAATGGGTCTCTAATGCCAAAACCATATTATATATATAAACTGTTTCCATCGCTAAGCAGAACTCTCTATGCAGATCTGCTGCATATGTTTATACCTTGATGTAAACAAGCATTAGTCACAGATAATGGTGGGGTTTTTCATATTTTTGAAATATTTTCATTATGAATGAAGTAAAGCCCACTTCATTTGTTATACCTCTGCAATCAATATGCAGTCCATACTTTCCAAGCCAGAATTTTATTACTTTAAACAACTGACTTCTCATTTACTTTGTTTTTCTCAATCTTTCACTCTTTTTTTTTTCCCCCTTGCTATTTGAGTGAACATGAAGGAGAAACTGAAAGATAAGTTCCTTGGGTTTTGGGGTTTTTTTTCCCCTCAGGCAGAAAAATCAACTTTACTTATGAATTGATTGTATTGTATGACTCAAATCATACAACCTTTTAATTTCTTTTTTTTTTTGAGTCTGTCTTTGTTTCCGGGGAGTTTATTTACTAATATAGAACATACAACTTTTGATACACAAAATACAATGAACACAACATCAAAGAGATTAAAGCAAATGATTTGTGGTTTCCAAGGGGAAAGAAAAATCTCTGCAGCAAGAAATTCTTACAGACACGGTTGAAACACATAACCAATACAAAAAAACTTAAGAGCTTGATGCTGCTCCTTTCAATTCCTTATTGTCAAAAGGAAAAGTCCTGTCCTCATTGATTCTCCTGAAGTTGATCTTTAGGCTTGTGGCTAAAAATACATTTAATCTAAGTTAGATAATTATGTTGTTTTCCTAAATAACATAAATTTAATAGCAGTAATTATAAATATTCCTTTTATATTTCTTCTTATTAAGGACTACATAATGTAGAGAATAGTTGAAGACTTGAATGTTCTTTGAACATAGAAATTGTATTTAAGGACAAAATCAACCAGCAACTTATATGGGAAAAAGTTAAAAATATCCTGATTTCAAAAACTAATAGCTGTGTTTAGATTCACAAAATCTATTTTTCATCATATCTGATACTGGAACCCTGATATTAGACAGGAATAACTTGACATAACTGTCAAGTGTTCATTTTCACTGTTGTCTCTGATAAGGTAAAGAAATATCTTTTCTGATACACAATTTTATACTGATTCAGACACTTTGGAAGAGCCTCACACTACTTTTTGCAAAATCAGTTAAATCTTGTATTCTCAATCTTTTGACGAAACTACACATTTATGTTGTAAACTGTATTGCCTATTATCACTATGTTTCTTGACAACCATGCTGCCAGCATGTCTACAGCATGGAATTAATATTATTCTGCTGCAGTGTTGCCAACCTCTTGCCCTTGGCCCAGTTCGCTCATCTGCCTGTTTTCTAGAGTGTTTCCCACATTGACTTTCTAATCTGTTTCATGATCTCCAAAATACCATGAGGAAAAGTGATAATGCTAATGACAAACTTCACTATGGGCTATTGAGGCTGTTCAAATAAAAGTATTTATTAACATAAAAGTGTAATGAATTCTATTCCCTAACTTTAGATATGACATGAAAAATGTATTTTTTTCTCAATTAAAGCATGTTCTAGGATATCTGTTTGAAAAGGAAACTTTCCTACATTTGTATGTACCATTTTTTGTTAAAGAATTTATCAGAATATATCTGCACTGTCTGCCATCAGATCTCTGATATTTACATTAACTTTTTGGTATAGGAATATTTCAGATTTTTAAAATATATACATGATATAACTTAGCTTAGGTTGGTGGGGTTTTTTTAATTCCTCCCTTCACACGAAAAGGATCTTCTGTGACCATGAGTTGCCTGAGTGTGCACCTGCAAGACCTTTAAGCCACTTGCCAGTTTCAAGGAAATTTGAAGAATAGCTAAAAGTATCAGAGATGACTGGGTTTCTACAATCTTTTGGAAAATCAGTGCTCAGTAAAAGCACGTGAAAGGCTGAATTCAGTCTTTAGGAATTCTTCTTGGCAGTATTTGGAGAGGCAATCAGCAACTACATTTGGCAAATACACACATAGCTCAAAATATATGCAGCATATAGTGTTTCCTATCTATAGTCAAATCCTTGGGGGAGTGTAGTAGTCTCTGGAATTGGTGCTCATAAGGAAGAAAAATACCCACAGACACCCCAGATTCCATTGGTCACAAAATATTGCAATTCGTTCAGGGTACAGAATGTCAGTGGCTCAGACTTTGCAAACAGGATCATGAAATGTTTTCCAGAAGAGACTTTACAAGGTTCACCATGTTTTTTTGCATAGTCATTTGTGTTACAGGAGTGATCACGAATGTATTCAAATGTAATATATTATCCATCTCAATTGATTTTAAATTTCAGTTATCGCCTCTGGTTTTCTATTTATAGTACACAGAGGCTTGCAAGATCTTAAAATTTTACTGTCATAAATCAAGTTTTCATGAGGAACATTATTTCATAGAGTCATAGAATATAATCAGAGAATCACAGAATCATTTAGGTTGGAAACCTTTAGGATCATCAAGTCCAACCTTTGTCCGACATCTCCCTGATCCCTAGACCACGTTTTGAAGTGCCATATATACTCATTTTTTTAACACCTCCAGAGATGGTGACTCCACCACCTCCCTGGGCAGTCTGTTCCAGTGCCTAACCACTCTTTCAGTAACAAACTTCTTCCTAATGTCTNTAACTCTGTTTACTACAACTCTCTGGGCTCGGCCATCCAGCCAGTTTTTAACTCACTGAAGAGTACACCTGTCTATGCCATGAGCTGCCAGTTTGTTCAACAGGATATTGTAGGAGATAGTGTCAAATGCCTTGCGGAAGTCCGGGTAGACAACAGCAACTGCCTTGCTCTCATCCACTAAGTGGGTCACCTGGTCATAGAAAGAGATCAGGTTGGTCAAACAGGACCTACCTTTCATGAACTGTTCATTTCTAATGTTTAGAGTAGGATCAATGTCTTCCAAATATCTTATGTTAAACCACAGATTTTGAAATGTTTTACATCATTAAGAGCAGTTCAGAAAGGAAATAATCTTATTGACATAGTCATCCCATTCCTGTGGAATAGAAATTAAATGATTTATTAAAAATCATCATCTCTTATCAAATAATCTATGGCCTTATTTATCTCATTCAGCTCAGAATCACAAGAAATGCTAACCTGTCCACAACGACAATTCAAAAGAACTGTTAATTATTATTCTGTGAATAATCACTTCTGTGATTCTTTTTGCTGCCTTGACTTCACCTGGGAAAATGTGGCCCCATATATTATAAGTTACATCTAGAAGATTACTGTAGGTTTCTTATAACTGGCCTCACAATGAGCTTTTTACAAGAGTTTGAATGTTGTCAAGAAAGCCTGTGTAATTTTATTCCCCATGCTTGCAAACTGACTCAGAACAATAAAGCTTGCAATCAAGAACAAATAGGAAGTGCTGCCATCAAGCTATCAATCTGCTAGTAAAATCTATGAGCTTCAAGCATGATAGGAAAGGCTGTTGAAATTATTAAGGCAAAGTTAAGAAGAAAAGCATTGCTTCATAGGTCCTAATACAAGAAAACTGAAGACATGAGCAAGCGGACAAAGGAGGAATGATATGGATAAAGAAATATTACAATTTAAAAGATTTTTTATCTGTGTATATATTTATATGCTAATTTATTCTTTTATAGCTCTAAAATCCTGTTTTGTTGCTACACAGACAGTGCAAGCATTTGTTTAACACCACAAAAAGTGGGAAATAAGAAGCTGATTTTTCAGTGTATTAGATTAATGTACAATGTTTAATATACTGCCATTCTAGATATTGTGATGGATTGATTCAATTTGTTGAACTAGAAATATGGGAGTCATCACATACAATGCCAAATGTCTTTGGAAGTCCCCTAGGAATTTTTGAACTACTACAAACTGCACTTCAAGGAACTGACTGATGAGTCTGTAAGTAAAAAATGAGTTATTGTTTTAGATCCTGTGAGGGGAAAGCACTGGCATCCTAAACATCATGTTTTCAATTTTCAGATTCTTTGGACATTTAGTATTTCTGCAATATCTGAGCTCATTATTTTTGATAGAAAAAGAAAAAAAAACCATATGAGCTTATCCACAATTGTCCACTCTCTTCTATTCAGTTCTTTCCTCTTTTTTCTTACTAAAATATATGCAAGATCTTTTATTAGAACCAATATTTCCTAAAATTTTAAGTGTTCAGCCTAAATTTGACAAAATCCTGTAATTCCAATGAAGTTAATGAAATTTTACTAGGTTTGTATGAACGACTTGACTTTGGGTGTTGTCTTCTCTGTCTTTCCTTAATTTTAATGTTATTCCGAAAACACTGTTAAATCAATGAAATTTTGCCTATATTGAAGTTGTCAAGTTTTCTACGGCTTTAGGAAGAGCTTGTCTAAGGTGTTAAAGCTTGAGTTTTCCTTTTAGATTAATATTTTAACAATACATTTTTTTCCAGTGCATTACCTGCTATTGGAAATCCAAGATACTATGTCATTACTTGCAATTTATAAAAGAAAAACACAACCATTTTAGAAATTTCTTGGGCAATAATTTAGTGCAAAGCTTTCATCATGTATTTTGCAAAGAGCTTTTAAAATTTTTCAGTAAAAGTCTCCCTGAATAAAACACAAAGAAGATAACATATCAATAATAACAATGAATACTGTCTTCACAGTTGATTTGACATGAAAAATAAACCACAGAACGAGAATATAGTATTATGGAGCGCCTGCATTTTGCAGGATGCCCACACTATGTGATGTTACCTGCCAATGTAATAAGATTTGCGATGAAAATTATGAATAGAACTTCGTAAGCCAATTCGCCAAGAGAGTATTGATTGCAAAAACTACATAAAAATGCTATTAAGAACATGACAACAGATATAAAGAATTTTGCCACTCAGACTTACTTAGAGGTAGCTGGACCTAGATACTGCTTATTTCCAAATACGTTGCTTTATATCAGCAGTGTAGTAGACAAACTTAAAAATTCTCAGACTGGGTTGGTCAATGCTTTCCTCAAGTAGACTTGGATTATGTGTAAGAAAAAATATGTAATGTTTAGGAAAATGTGGAATGTGATATACATAGTCCATGATTTAGTCTTATTGCAATGCAGAAACTGAAGTGTGTTGAGGATGGAAATGAACATTTGCCTTGCTGGGATAACAGGTCAAACCTACCCACACTTCCTCTAAATTTCAATTATCCTGATCCGTAGAACACAGACAACTACAGACATGTTTGTAAACAAACTCCTGTAACATAATTTATTCTTCTGTGCAGGCAACATTTAAATATTACTTAGTGTATGGTTCAATAACATTTGTTTTTCATTAATGACATATTGCTATTTTAAAGCAAACATTTGAATGTTACTCCTATGGATTTTTGCTGTTTGTGTCTCTCATTGAAATTATTACTAGTTCCCATTAAAATGATGAATAATATGATTTCTAGAATAGTTATGTTAATTTTCCTGTACTATATTTTTGCTCAGATCTTTTATTCCCTTTTGAAATTTCTATAATAATGAATGGATAGTAAAAATCACATCAGTGCAAATGCTGAGTGATCCAAGTCCTTCAATAAAATGAATGTTTCAGTCTTGACCCCATATATGAATCACAGATTCTTGCAGGACATTTACAAAGAATCATTACAGTTACAGTACTTGTGCCACAGTATGAATTTTATGGACATTCTAGGGTGTTTCCTGTGACATTAAAAGGTTTGTTTCACATTGATAAATTATTGTCATATTTGATAGGCTGTCTTAGACCATCTCGGTAATATCCTGGAATTTTTATTCAGGTTTGGGTATTTTGGATTGGATCTTTTTGTTTCAGCAATTGATTTTCTCTTTTATACATAAAAGTGACCTGATAACCATACCCATCCTGCTTAACTTCTTAGAAGACTTTACTACTATAGATTGCTGTGGTGGGTTCACCTTGGCTGGGTGCCAGGTGCCCACCAAGCCCTTCTATCACTTCCCCCCCTCCCCTGTCAGCAGGGCAAGCGGGGAGAGAATAAGATGAAAAGAGCCTGTGGGCTACGATAAAAGCAGTTTAATGAAAGTAGAGAACAAGGCCATGCATGTGAAGCAAAACAAAGATGTTAAGCTCTACTTCCCATCAGCAGGCAATGTCGGGCTTGTTCCAGGAAGCAGAGCTCTGGAACGTGTAGCAGTTACTTGGAGGACAAACGTCTTCCCAACAGATGTTCCCCTGTCCTCCTCCTTTCCTCTCTCTTTATAGTTGAATGGATGTCATATGATATGGAGTATCCCTTTGATCAGTTTGGATCAGCTGTCCTGACTGTGTCTCCCTCTAAGATCTTGCCCACCCAGTCCCACTGAGTGAGAGGGAAGAATGTTGGAAAGAGCCTTGGTGCTGTGCTAGTACTGCTCAGCAGCAGCCACAATACAGGTGTGTTATCAAAGCTCCCAACACAAAGCACACCACTATGAAGGCTGCTGTGGGAAACGTTAACTCTATCTCAGCCAAACTCAATATAATTACTTAATAATTCCATTGCATCTTCAGGATTTCTGAGAGAAATGGAAATGCCCCAAATTAGTTCCAGTCCTTTTCCATTCCTTCCCTGGATTAAATGAGTCAGCATAACCAGCAACTTCGAAAAGAATTGTTTTACATTTCAACAATATACATTTCTACTTTTGACCATTATTTGACATCATTTTAAATTCATTGAGAAAAGAATGGACACAACATTTTCTGAGTTATTCAGATGACAGATTTCTTTTGAATGAGCCACAGATACATCACCTGTAACTGTACATTGCAGGTCAATATCCAGATAAAGAAGGCCTGATCATAGTCACAATTCATAGGAATTAGATCCTGGTAAGAAATTAATAACACTTTACCTCATCATTATATTCCTCATTGTGAGTGCACATTGAACCTAATCAGTGCACTCTCTTAGATCCTTTTCAGTTTCATGGATAATGGAAGTTAAATGAATGCAGCAGTTTCCATGAAAATCTGGAATTCCCTCCCAGTATAAATAAAGGAACATACTTAATGACTTGATTTTGTAGAGCAATCACTGTTTGTATACCTACAGTATAGGCTAGGCACCAAATATAGACAATAGTGTATTTGGTGAGGCATTTAGTACTTACATATGTGTAAGCTTTTGTCCAATTTTTAAGGAATACACATACAATTGTGGGGAAGCAATACAAGAAGAATCCTTTTTCTAAAAAGTACCTCAAACACCAAATGAGTTTGCATTACACAGTAATTATCTGACCAAAATGCTTAGACATTTTTCCTTACTGTCATTGTGGTGGCATGCCTACTATATAACAAATTTATCTACAAATGTCTGTAGGAAGAGCTTATTCTGAGTACAAGTCTTCGCAATTGATGCAGCCTATTTTATGCTGATTGCCTAGATTACCACATTAAGACAAATTAATTATTTGAATTCATAATCTATAGAGCTTCTCTAATAAAATCAATAACACAAACTAACCAAAGTAAGGTAACAAAGAAAAAAAAAAGGGATTTAAGTGAAACTTACACAGAGAAAGAAAGTTTACTTGTCAGATAAATTACAGCCTTTGATAATTTGATTTTTATTTATTTATTTATTTCAAATGGAAATATGACAGTTCTTAAATACAGTGATATTGCTGGTGCAGCTGTAACGAGGAAGAACAGATGATCAAGTCTTGTGGCAGCTGTGCGCTTCAGATAATATGCTACAGACATGGATGAATTAGCTCAGAAACATCAGTCTAGAGAGAAAATAGTGTGCTCACCCAGGGGACGCTTATGTCATAAGCTTTCATAAAACAGGAAAGAGTCTAGACAGATAGTTACACGAAAGGCTCTCCTTTTGGAAAATTTACACAAAAGATATTATTAGAAAATGAAGGCATTTGATACTTTTCATAGAAATCTGGTTCATATCATGTTATTAACAATAACTATGTCCTATACGTTGTGCACACAGAGTATCAACCCTTTGCTATGCATAGAATTTTGAGGCGTGCCACAATCACCCAGGAAATTCATATCTTCCAGTGCCATATGAAATGCAAAAACTTCTAGGAGTAGTTACTTTTTTCCTACATTTACTTTTTCAAAGCAATACAGATGATAACATTAATAAGGCTGCAGTTTGCAGTCCTTAAGACTCTAGAAGAAAGAGGTATTAAACCTCCCATGTGGTAAAATTAATCAAAGAAAACCAAGGAATTCCAGAACTGCCATCTTAATTTTCTGGAAAGATCCTACATGCAAAAGTTGCATCAGATTCATTCCTTAAGAAGTCCTTGAGACTATGGTACATTTAGTCTGTTAATTGGTCAGAAAAGGGATAAACACACCCCATAGGCAAATGGAGTCTATCTATTCTGACATTTATTCCAGGGGGATCTTAAAGTGTGACTTCAGTCACAGATAAAACTGGAGCTAACCTGTCATGGATTGACTATGTGGATTAACTGCAGCTGGAGCTGGTGAGTATTCTGATGATGTAGGTGCTTATCAAAACTGCTGACTCATAAAAACACAGCTTTCCACGAGGTTAGGTTAGGGTTAATGATGTTGTTAGGGAGTTTCTCTCAGTGGTAGGATAGAATGTCCAATTTAATAGAAGACCGTAAGGAGGGAGGCAGAATGTGTCAGTGTATCCAGTTCCTGGATATCACTTTCATTTCTAAGCCTGTGCTTTTCTTGTTTCTGGTTAGAGGTATGGTTTTATTCCTGTCTCACATCCTAGCTGAGGAAACCTGAGGTATAGTTTATTCTGGGGAAGGTTTTAAACCTCTTATTTTGCTAACTGCATTCAGTTGTGCATAAACAATCCAATTAAGTTAACCAGAATTACTTCTGTATTGTCTCTTGTTTGTCACTCACATAAAAGAAGGACTTGACTTCAGTCAAACTTTTGCCCTGACCCCATGTTCCTCACTGCCCAAAAAACTCCTCCAAAAACAACTTGTCTCAAAGAATTTTCCAGATCAGTTAAATTCTGTAATGACTAGGGTATTTTCACATTATGAAAAAACAGTTTCTGGAAAAGGGGTTCTATCTTTCATGCCAGGGTTCAACGGAAGGAAAAAAATTCTGAAAAGCTCTCTAAGTAGGGAACTGTTCTCAGCTGAGCTGTAAAAAGCTTTTGCCAACTCCATCTTTCTTGAGAGATTTTTCTAGTTTTTCTTTGATATTGTAGTTACAATTACCAAAACAAAATTGTTCTCTCAATAATGGAAATGCTTAATCCCACGTCCTTCTGACTTCATCATGGTTTATTCAACTGATTTAGCATTTTTTGTCTAGGTTTAATTCTATCCAGAGCATATATAGTTTTATATTGTATTTAAAATAGAAAAACATATATTCTATTTTTGTTGTAGAATCAGAAAATACATGTTGAGAAAACTCTAAATTTCTCATTTGAGCATAGTTAAGTGGCTAGACCAAGAGATAACTTCAAAATCACAGTTGTGTTTAGAATCATAAGACATTAAAACTGATGTCAAACACTTCACACTTTCCAGCTCAAGAAATCCAGCCTCTGTTACCTATAAAGATTACTTTTTACTTCAAATGCAATAAATAATTAATATTTTAGAACTATAAAAACTCAGGAAAAAATAATTTGAACCACTGTGAATAGGGACATTTAATTTGCTCATTATTTTTCTCAACATGGATGATAGAAAGGAGACATAAATTTAATACTCTCCATTTAATATTGATTCCTAATAAATATTTAAATAAATAAATTTTAGCTTGGCCATTAGGCAGTTGAGAACTTAAAGGTTAATAGCAGCATGAGGTAATTTACTGTGACCCAATCTGCATTACATCTCTATCTAATCTATTACATTTTCCAGTCATCAATATTAGGTGCTTTGTATAACAGTTACAAAAAGCATAGTTTTAATCATTTTACAGGTTTTACCAGAAATGTATGATACAGGCTGTCCAGGTTATTATGGAATTCAGCAAGCAGAATTCATTGAGAATAATTTCTTATCCTACTAGTTTAGCAAAGAAAATCAATATATTACATTTGAAATTTCATGTTCAAATTATTGCAAACTTTCTGATAAAATATATTCAGAAAATAAGTATTCAGTAGCATGTTTTCAGAACCTATATTTTAAAGCAAATTTTTACTGTCCACTGTCCTACCGCTTCTACTGATGAACTTGGGTTCTCAATGTCTGTAGATATTAGACAACATTTGTGATGGTTTGTTGTGATTCAGTGGAGTATAGATTGTGATTCAGTGTTGCCTTGTTGTCAAGTTTAGTCTACCTAAATTAAAATGAAGGCTTTGAGACTTTGAGAACTGTTGAGAAGTAGCTGCATCTAATGGTCAGGTGTCTGAAAGCCTAGGAAAACTAGCATTTCTGTAAGATGGAGCATCGTTTCATGGAAATTGTGCTTTCAGTACTTGGTATTCCCTTTCTGTCAATGGATGCAACATGATTATGCTATTCTACTAAGGTACCTTTTTATTTGATGGAGTGGGAATAGATTAATTTTGAAGTATCTCAAAATCAGTATCCTAAAATCAGTTTGGTAAATTGAAATATTTTGTTTCAGGTATCTTTCTTTTTTGGCTTTTTTCTTGCTAAAAAGTTAACTTTTTCCATAGAACATTTCAATTTTGTAGAAAATTCCAAGTTATTCTAATATCATAGAAAGCATAATCAACTTGCACCCTCAGAAAAATCTGAACTTTCATCGGGTTTTATTTGTTTGTTTTGTTGGCTTTTTTT
>VYZX01010454.1:33314-55851 GCA_013401335.1 Brachypteracias leptosomus
AGGGGAGTTTTCAGGACAACATTGTAATGGTGTCAATTGTTCAAACTTGGGTTTGCACATGGAAGCAGCCTTGGGGCAGTGAGGTCTGCAGCAATAACTAGAGAATTTTTTTTTTTTTACTTTGTAGCATAGAATTCCTTCATAAGGACTTACTATTGTTGGAAAGTGCACTAACTTTATCATTTTATATGCCTATATTTGAAGTGATAAGTGCAGTCTCCACCTCTCATAAGATAGGCATGCTTACCAGATATGCCTATACCATAAATTGCATTGTATTTTTCCCTGCAGCTCTTGGGATCAACCTTCTATTAAAGCTGGAATTTAGTTGCAATCTAATATAATTTTCAAGGAACAAAGGTTGATTCATCAAATTGCCCACTAAGCAAAGGGAAGTAAAGCATCTGTTATTTGTTTGAATTATTATGCATCCATCAGATAGCACTACCTATATGCTGTCTTTTTCTGAATCCAATCTTATTTGTAGCTCTGGGAGAAATGCTGTAAGTGGGGATTAACTAGGTGATATTTTGGTACACTAAGACAGTTAAGAAATATAGCTATATTTTGCAAATAAAACCTTGTGGAGTTTAGCTGTGAATAGAGACCAACGTAATTTATGAAAATAACATTTATAATTGTACTCTATTTAACATTGTTCACCAGACAACAGATCTGAAAGTCAGGATGATGCCATGAAATTCAGCATATAAACTTATTTTCAATCTGTTTGCAAGAATGTGTTTAAAGACTGATGTTCCGAGTGAAAAATATACATGAAGCGTGGTTAATTAGTATCTCTTGATTCATATCTTCTAAGAGTATTAGAATATAGCTTATAGAACTTGAACAAAATTGAAAAGCCTTCCTAAACATGTTTGAATTTAAAAATCTAAGCTCTACTGAAGTTAAATCCTACCTCATAATGGAAGTTTTCTTGTTTTCTGCCTGCTTGTATTGATTTTTAACTGAGTTATCCACCTTTAAGAGGAGATAGTCTAATTTCTCCATAAGAATATTATTCTTAAAATAAAATTTAAAAAGCTAATGAATGGACTGTGATTGTGCTTTCTTTGATATAAGGTGTAAAAAAGGAGAACATTCATTTGCTGGTGATAAATAGAAAAGACTCAAGCTAAAATGAGGAAGCAATGAGATGATTCTGGGATTGATCTAATTAAAGGAGGACTAAGAGAAGAAGATAGCTAAAGTGATACCAGTTATGCCTTCCAGCTACACTTCCTTTCTGACTCAAAACTAACAGTAGCATATAACAATTCAATCAAAACTGAATAAACCTAAAGATCCCAGAGATTAAAGTATCAAAGAAATAGCAATATAGACAGCCACTACAGCCCACTCTGTCTTCAAATTCCTTATGACTTTACTAGAGTGTTTATAGAAACAGCATGCCACCTACATTCCTACGTGGCCATAAACAATTTGTGCTTGGGTCAGGCACCATGTCTTCCAAAAAGCTCCCTCTCTATTAATATTAAAAGCAGAAGAGACAGCTGTGACTGTTCAGTCTAAACTACCATGGAAGACAGAAAAGCACTATATAGGAAGAGACAGTAGAGTGAATAACTTCCTATAAATTATGTATATGATTAAGTTAGTCCTTTATTCTCCTTGTGGCCTCTCTGTAAATAGATTGTGATTCCCTCCCATTTATTTTTCATTAGATTTCACCCTGTAAATAGTATTAAAAAGTCTTATTTGATGTATTTACATGGATTATTGCAAATGCAATCAATGTTGCTTCTATATTCTCCTTGTGACTCAAAGAGATTATATTGCTTTCATTCTTGCTGTCTACATTTCAGGAACCATAACTGGTAGATGATATAACTGTCTATGCGAGTGTCTCAATCTGCACTTCCCTAAAAAGAAAGTTGGGTGGAAATACATTTCCTTTTTTTAGTGAATTTAAGCTTACTGACTGTAAGCTTGTTTTCCTTCATTACTGAAGGAAAAAGTCCACCACCAACCCAGAGACCCATGTATCATAGAATGCAAGCTACTGTTATTTTTCCCTACAGTCTATGTTTGGTGGTTTCCCATTTCCTTCCTAGTGAGAAGACAATTATGTTAATCAAGAGGCCTTGAATCTCTTGGTACCAAGTGTTATTAAAGACCTGGCTATGAATACAAATGGCAGGTCACGCTCATTTTTCTATAGTTCTCGGTGACCTCAAATACTGCTGGACAAATATAGGGATCATTCTTTAGAAGCAGGACAGTTTGGACTGATATAAGTTCCAACCAATAAATGGAAAAGGTGATAAAATATTCAGGTAATAAAAAGTTATAGTATAGCACCATAAAGAAAACAGTCCATAGTTTTTTGTTTGGTTGGATTTTTGTCTGTTTTGTTTTTCTGGAGGTGTCAAAATGGTTTTTTTTTAAAAAAATTATTATTATTATAAATAAGATTTGTCAAAGAGGCCTGATTTTTTAGATTACATGTTTTAGTGAATAGAGGTAAATATCTATAGGCATTATGTTCACATGCTGTCCAGAGATTAGCTTCACTATTACATTTCATTTAAACACTGCTTAATTGTCAGTAAGAAGTGCTTTTGGTGATTAAGGATAGCTTGCTGCCTAATCTCAGACACACTTGTTGGTGAAGCATTTTCATTGAACAATAGATCTTATAGTTGTCTCCAAGAAGAATGATACTAGACTAATATTAAAATTTTTATAATTATTTGATGTGAATATAACAAAACTAGTCAAAATGGGTGAGATAAATCATTAAAATACACAGAACAGTATCAGGCATCTATACACAGTGGTCTAGGTAGAGCACAAACATGGTAGATAGGGATGTGCATATGGAGACAAGGCAACCATACAGACCTCAATGGCCTAATGAGGTTAGTCCACCCTCCTAAAAGTATCTGAATTTAAAAAATATTTTCAGATGGGAAACAAAAAATGCAGGCCAGAAGAAAAGGATATGGACTAGAGTCTAGAAAATTAAGACCTGAAGGTTAAAGGATCAATACTTGATCTTGAGCTCCTAATGTAATGTTACAGAAAAAAATATATTGTAAAGCTTAACTGTATCAACAGGAATACTGCTAATAAGAGAAGGAGATGACTTTTGCATCTGCTTATGGTACAGGAAAACTAATTTTGAAACATAACCATATTTTGAGATCTATTTGAAAAAAAAGGTTGACGGTTTTTAACAAAGTTATTATCTAGCCCTTAAATAATAGATTCAACATAAAGGATTTTATTCATAGTGCTGGCTAAAGAGAGTTCAAGAACTAACTTTGTAAGTCTTTCCATCTCTTGGAGAAAATTACACCAAAGTCAAGAGTAAGGGTAAAATCGAAGCAAAGGTAAATAAAGAATGGATATAAACACAAGTAAATTTAAGCAGAACAGATGTCATGTAATATTGGATGTAAAACAGTGGGAATTAAGAGAAAGTTTTCTGGTAATTTTAATGTCTTCTATGGCTTCTGAAACTGTTCCTTAGAGACATAGATAACTGCATATCTCAAATATAACTAAGTTGTGTTTTCATTTATTTGAACATGAGCGATATTTGGCCCAAATTGAAAAATCATGTTCAGGATCAACAATTACTTTGCTTTGCATTATTCAGAGAATGGTGAGAGAAGAGAGGTGTTCGCTGGGCAACTGTGATGAATATAATGAGTTGCAATAGTTACTGTGAGGTTTAATTACGCTTATAAAATAATAATCAATGTCAACGCCATGTGCTACACTTTAAATAATTGATTCCTTAATAGCATTTTGAAGGGAATTCCGTTCCCATAGAGATCAGCAACAGAGCAAAGAGGATCTTTGATTGCATTTTAGTGTTGACAAGTAATAGTGAGGAACATACCTCTGAAGACTTACATGTTCATTTCAACTCAGATGTATGAAATACTTGGCTAGAGCAAAATAAAAATCTGTTTTGAAAATCCCATTATATCTGTTATGTTATTCCATCCTTTTTACTTTCAAAAGTTATTGGCCTCTGCTAAACTTAAGGCTACACATTTTTAATAAACTTAAGGCTACATATTTTTAATGTCTTTACTTCAGATGTTTTAGCTATACTTTCTCTACTTTGTCTATTTCAGCATTTTGTTTCAAGAAAAAAGTAGAAATGAATATTTCAGTTAATTGAATGTAAAGTCATCAGACTGTACAGAAAGCATTCATTTCACACATTTTTTCTTTCATTTTTCCTTTCACATGCCACAATTGCTCTAATACATTAACTTTCCATATCACAAAAAACACCTTACTCCTGAAAACTTTCTTCTTAGCAGATCTTCATATCTTCATAATTCAATGTTATTCTTCACAAAAGAGAGGGAGATTATGAACCTGCATTTATTAAATTGTGCAATAGGCATCTGGAACATCATTAGAATGAAACTACACAAAAAGGGTCTATTTTCTGAAAGGGTATATAATTTTATTATGTAATGCAAGTCAGTTAGAGAAAAAAAAGGAAATAAAATAAAAATCCAAAACCATACAGTTTTGATTTTTTTTTCATCAAGTAATATTAATTAAACAAGTTTGAAAACCATTTATAAAAATACTGAACTACTACTATTTTCTAATATTTTTCAGCTATTACATTTTTAATGTTATTTGTGAAAGCATTTTCTCTGCATCAGTTGAGTCAAATCCTGCATCTCCATATGAAGAGGGCCTTCTTCTCTCAGGAGACTTTTAGATAGATGCTTAAAGGGTATAAAGGTTTAGAAGTATACTCTGAATAATCTTGCAGTATAATTTCCTTAACCTTCATTTTTACTCTTGGTTCATTGAATTGACTCTCTTGGTGGCAACACATTATGCCATGATGCCTAGAGATCTGTATTTGAAATCAGTCAAGCTTCCCGTTTCAAAATTCAGTACAAGCCAAACAGAACCCGGAAATGACCCCAGGGTACTAGTGGAAGAAGAGTGGAGGAAGAAAAAGTTTCATGTGTCATCTCTAGTGGTGGTCTCTGAGGAAACTGCCTCTTAAGTCTGTAGCGAGGGGAAACAGCCATTACCAACAACACTGAATGTTTGGATAGGATGACTGGGGAAATTTACAGGCTTTGAACAGCCACAAAGACTTGCTGTACTTATTAGAAATAGATGCGAAAATCCAAAAATTATTCATTGCTACATAACACCAGGACACAGCAAGTTAGGTTTGCCAGTAAAATTTGTAGAAATAACAATTTTATGCACAAATTCTAGACTCCAATATGAAGCAGAATTTTTCTGCATGTCATTTAAAATTTCAAAGTTCTACTTGTTTATTTTTCCCTCTTCCCATGAATTTTCTTTCATTACTCTGTAATGAACTTCGACATACAGTGAGAATAGAACTATTATGACTTTGTTGCTGGTTGAAGATTCAATATTTATTTTTCATTGAGAGCTTTTTCTTGTCTTCCAAGAGCTGTAGTTTGTAAAGTAGAAATGGGAATAAATAAAAACAAACCAGAAGCTATTCAAACTGAAAACTGTAGATATTGAAAAAAATAGCTATAAAGTCATTAAACAGATGATGGAACCCAAATATTACATGACTTATTTTGAAAATCATAATTTATCTAGAAAATAAGTCAAATATTCAGGCAACATTGACAACTCTTTTTTGTGATGGGTTGGTGAGGTTGTTATCTACCTTACTTTTTGTATGAAAAGTGAAATGCAATATATTTGGAGATGTAAGATCAAAACTACATACATCTGAGAGGAAAAGTGTTATATTTCCAGTGATCATTAGTAAGGCTTCTGAATATCCTAATTCAAAACTATTTACCAACTAACCAAATATTGCTAAGAAATGCTCATAATTTTGCAAAGTGATTCATAAAACCATAACATGTATGTGCTTGGGGAAAAACCCTATAACCAATATGAATTGTATTTTAAAGCCTCAAAAGGGTACTTTCAGTTCCCCTACTTGAATGAGCAGTTTCCAGGAAGAAAGAGAATGCATTTTTCTGTGAACTAGATGTCTGATGCATTCCTGAAATATAGATTTCTATTCATTTCTCAGGTAGTAATTGTTTAATTATTTATTCCTTTACAATGAATAAAATCAAGACTATATTACCCATGATGCTTTCAGCTGGATAATGTAATTTTTGAAAATATATGTATGAAGCTAGGTTTCCAAATATATTTTTAGACACCAACATATGGATTTTGATACTTTGAAGTACCAATCATTCAACAAACTCAAAAAAAAGTGTTGACTGATACACTGCATTGCATAGAACTGTATTTCATCCCCCATTTCCCCAAATTAATTTTTCTCAGGTTTTTGATTCTCCTTGCTGTAAAAAGAAGCTTCATTATCCTTATAACTTGAAAATATTTGAAAGGAAAGCAAAAAACACAATGAGCTTCCAAACTGAGAATGTCCATTCACTTCAAAAGGAATTTCAGGTGCCGTATTTTGCAGTTATATTCCATTTTACCATCATACTGTATATCACTGGCTCCATCCTGTAAGAACTAGCTACTTCCAGGAGATGTTGAGGACTTTTGCCTTTGTGGCATCAACAGGACATAGCATATGGAAGACAGTTTTCCAAACACATCTTAATCATGAAAAGGTGTATCTAGGTATTTTAACAAAATTTTGGTGCTTTACTTCAGATTTTAAGATTTTGGCTTGATTGCTTCCCTGAAAAGTCAAAAGTGTGCCTAAGTTGTATGCAAAAATGATGCTGGAGTGCTTCCTAATACATCAGGGCACTGGATCACTGCTCATGAAGATTTATTAGTTGTTGTTCGACTTGATTTTTTGAAAACAAACTACCACTGAAGTACTATGTTTCCACAGAAAATATTGAGGAAAAAAATGGCAAGAAATTATACTTGAGAGTGTACTGGGAAATTAGAATAGGCAAGGAAAGAGTTTCATATACTGATCTTTGAAATGCAGAAACCAGTAACATGACATTTCAAAGCTGCTGAACCTAAACTGTGTGGAAGGCAGCCTCATTCTTAGCAAGATATTGCCATCTACCTGTGGGGTCGATAACACTGATTGATTTCTAGTACCTTAATATCACAATTATTTTAAGGGTTAGCTTACTATTGACTAGCAGCACGAAAGCAGCATTTCTAGAGAGGCCCAACACTGCCTGAACTGGCATCAGTACTGAGCCTGCTGAAGCTGACTATGAAAGGACTGGTTGCACCTCTCTCTTTCAAATACTTCCAAACCCAAGTCTTTTAACATAGTTACATTAGTCTTGTGCTAACAGGAAAACTCTAAGGAACCTCAAAGAGGAAAGAATATGTTTTATTAGAGTAGGACTTCTTTTTGCACATATCACAAACAGACTTTCTCACAATTAGGTCATTTTCATAGCCATGAAGGTGAGGAACTCAAACCTTCCTTATGACCCTGCATAGTTTAAAAGAATAACTTTATGATTGGTGGATTTTGTTAAATATGATGAACAATGAGCTTAAATGGCACTCTTATGCCAGGCCTATGGTACATTATTGTCAGCAATATATTTATACAAGGATTTCTTAATGCAAGAGAGGCCTGCACTTTAAAGTTTCAGTATGGTTTTGAAGCAAATCTCCTGATCATCTCCATTTATTGTTCTTTGGTTTGCAGTTGTGAGCACATTAATTGGTTCTTCTTGTGCAGCAAATAAGAACATGAGATCAAATAAACACACTTAAGAACATGGGCACTCAGTCCGTAAGAATCAAGCAGAGATAGCTTTATGATTGGTTTTGTTTCTAAAAAGCCTTTAGCACTATTTCCCTATACAGATGTGCTGTAATTGTCCAACAGTACTTTCTTCTTTTAGAGACAATAAAAAAGAAGCAGATTAAGTAAGCCCTCCTGATACTGCTCTCACCAAGCTTTCCTTGAACACTGGTGGGGAACCATTCTCATTTCCTGCATTTCTCTTCCTATTAGCTCTCTGAGATATGAGTGTGTGTGAGTGAGAGCATGCTTTCATGTTTTCAACCACATATCAGGAAAGACAACTACCTCTATCTTAATAATGTATTTAATTTAAAGTTCATGGAAAAAAAAAAAAAAAAGCAACTCTAAATTTAATGAATTATCTCTGGGAAATGTGAACAATTTGGGTAGTATTTTAAGATTCTGCTCCACAACTGATTTTTGTCACTCATACATTCTCCATTGTCATAATAAAATGAGATGTACTAAAAGGTGAAATGTACATGTTCTTTTATTTTTAAAATTATTTTGGTAAAGGATCAAAACTATAAACAATAAATGAATTGTGTGTGTGCAAGTGTGTTTCTGTGCTTGCATGTGTGTGTGGTTTATCTAGTATCATAAATTCCCTGCCGTGAAAACTTAATCCCATATAAACAGTCAAAATTGTTGGAAACTATTGCACCTCAGGAAATAATAAAGCTGAAGAGTTAGGTTATAATTCATGTTTTTATTATCCATTATTTAAACACGCAGTTCAGTACAAAGCAGACACTTTCTGGTGTTAAATAGAGAGTGGTATCCTCAGAAATCTAGTTAATAAATACAAAGCAAAAAAAAAACCCCAAACCCAAAACCTCCTGATTTGTCTATCTCAGTGTCTGTGGTTATATAGACTGTTAGTCATTTTAGACAAAATTATTGATATTTTTCTTTGCTATACAGCTCTTAACATGTTGTCAGTAAAAACAACAATTAAAAAAAAAAACCCAACCAACCACAAAAAAATCAGCAAGAATAAAATATTTATGAATGACCAATCTGAAGAAAATATCAAAATTTATACTGTGCAGTTAGAGTATCCTTAGAGAAAACTAGATAACTATTATTGGAGGAAAAAACCCAACAACTGAAAGTATTACAAAATTGCTGAAAAACATGTAAGTTCAAGAGCTAGATGTGTATAGGTGATGAATAAGAAGGTTTAGATATGGTATGGTGGATTTTAATAAATGTTTCTGGAGGATTCTGTAGTAGTTCCTATGGTCTGTTCATAGTAGGAATGAGTCCATAGTGATTGTTAGATATTTTAGGCAAAATCTTTGTCATTTTTCCATTTTATATAGAATTTAATGTATTGCCAGTCCAAAAAACAACACCCAGGAACGAAATTCAGTAATACTTCATATCAATACAGTTTATCAAATTCTAAATGGTAGGGGAAAAAACCCAGCAAAATACAGTCCTTGATTCCTGTGTGTTGGTGCCAATCAATGCAACATAGGGAGGAGAAAATCTCAGATCTCCCTATTCTCAAAAACACCACCCCAAAGCTGGGTTTTTTGAGGGAAAATGCTCTTCCTCTGTCTTTTCTGCGTTCACTAGTACACTAAAGTATGTTTTACACGAGGACAATATGGTGCCACATATATCCCTGGTGCTTAAATAAACAACTTCAATTATCATATAATTTTTCACTGAATGTGTGTGCCAAAGACTGCTTGGCACTAGATACACTTGTAGTGAATTGTAATAATTCGTTCTTTTCAAAACCCAAATCCTCTTAGCTCCAGGCTGGATTTCATCTACACTGGAATCCAAATGGAAGTTACCAATTCTCATTTAACTTTGGAAAACAATGAAACTGCAAATACATGAAAGCAAATACTTAAAGCAAAATTCTAATGAAACAAAGTAACAACTAGATTTCTGAACAGTTGTTCTTGGGAACCACCAGATTTTAAGAACAGCCTTGATAAACAGAGCGTGACAAATCCTTTCTTTGTCTTTTTCAGTGCTATGAGGGACAAAAAGATTTCTGCACAAAGACACAGCAAGTAAGTCAGTAAGTAAAAGTCATTGTAGTCACAGGTAGAGCATATACAAAAGCAGCTTAGGTAAGCAAGACAGAGGAGACAGACAAAGCAGGAAACATGTCACAAAAATCGCCCCTTGTCTCCTTAGCAGGACTGACAAAAAAAATTATGAACAAAAAGGGTGGTAATAACAGAAATCTTTGTTCTTTATTTGTTTTTACATAAACAGTCTCTTTCAAAATAGAAGTGAACACCAGAATCTCCAAGAGGACAATAAGACAGTCCTAAAACATCTGTGAGAAACTGTCTTGGCAATTCTGCTGATGTCTCACCAAAGAAAGATTGAGGCCTAGACAGACGTTATAACTGCAAGACTTAAGATGGCTGCCATACCCCTGGAGGAGACATCTTGAGCCTGCAAAAACTCAGGAAGACACGCCTTCAAGGGACTCAGCTAGTTGAAGACATGCCTTCAAGAGGTCAGCTAAAGGGCAAGGAGGAAGACTCCGAGAGGCTGGAGTCATCACTGGTGTCGATCCTCAAAAGACCCCTTTTTGACACCTCAGCTACACATGAGGAAGGTGGGCCTGGGAGTAATGAAGCTAATGAGCTCCCATAAAAGGCAGAATGAAGATGTGCCCAGGGAGTGGCTAAGCTAATGAGTAGCACATAAAAGGCAGAGTGGAGAAGGTGCTCAGGCTCTCTCTAGCTCCCCCTGCTGCCTGGGGTGTCTCCCCATCACTGGCTGGCTCACTCTCCCCCTGCTGCCCAAGACATCGCACCACCCATGACAAAATCTTCAGACTGACGGGATGTTGCAGACCCGTGGTGGTAGCTGTATCTCACCTCCTTCTCCTCTCTGTTCCTCTCTTTTTTTTTTTTTTCTCTCTCTCTGGTTGACTGTTGGTTAATAAAATTGTTTGGTATCAATTTATCACTCCAGAAGACTTATTTTACCCCCTTCTCTGAGCATTGTACAAATTGGCAGGTCCGTCTCATGACAACATCTTTAAAAAAATGGACCAAAAGTAGAATTAGAGAAGATTACTCTCAACTGTGCAACCCATAGAAGAAAGACATTTTCAAACAGATCATGAAAAAGTATCCCAAAATACCTTGGGTTTTGGAGGGGCTTTTGGGGGTTTCTTGCTTGTTTATTGAGGCCTGTATCCAGTGGAGTCCCTCAAGGGTCAGTGCTGGGACAAGTACTATTCAATATATTCATCAATGACTTGGATGAGGGATTAGAGTGCACTGTCAGCAAGTTTGCTGATGACACAAAGCTGGGAGGAGTGGCTGACACACCAGAAGGCTGTGCTGCCATCCAGCGAGACCTAGACAGCCTGGAGAGTTGGGGGGGGAGAAATTTAATAAAATATAACAAGGGCAAGTGTAGAGTCTTGCATCTGGGCAAGAGCAACCCCATGTGCTGGTATAGTTTGGGAACTGACCTATTAGAGAGCAGCATAGGAGAAAGGGACCTGGGGGTCCCGGTGGACAGCAGGATCTCCATATGCCCTTGTGGCCAAGAAGGCCAATGGCATCCTGGGGTGTATTAGAAGGGGTGTGGTTAGTAGGTCGAGAGAGGCTCTCCTCCCCCTCTACTCTGCCCTGGTGAGACCACATCTGGAATACTGTGTCCAGTTCTGGGCCCCTCAGTTCAAGAAGGACAGGGAACTGCTTGAGAGAGTCCAGCGCAGAGCCACAAAGGTGATTAAGGGAGTGGAGCATTTCCCTTATGAGGAAAGGCTGAGGGAGCTGTGTCTCTAGCTTGGAGAAGAGACTGAGGGGTGACCTTATTAGTGTTTATAAATATGTAAAGTTGAGTGTCAGAAGGGCGGAGCCAGGCTCTTCTTAGTGGCATCCAATGATAGAACAAGGGGCAACTGGTGTAAGTTGGAACATAAGAGGTTCCACATAAATATGAGAAAAAACTTCACGGTGAGAGTGACAGACACTGGAATAGACTGCCCAGGGAGGTTGTGGAGTCTCCTTCCCTGGAAACGTTTAAAACCCACCTGGATGCATTCCTGTGTGACTTGATCTAGGTGATCCTGATCCAGTGAGGGGATTAGACTACATGATCTTTCGGTGTCCCTTCCAATCCCTAACATTCTATGATTCTGTGTTTCTGTGATTTTTTGTTTGTTGTTTTTTTTAATGAATAAAGTTGCATATGATGTTATATTGATAGTAATACATTTAGTGAATAAGGGGATGCTTCACTGTTAACCTGATTTATCAGATCTCCAGCTATTGACAAGGAGTCACAAGGAGTTACTGCTGCTGTGATGAAAAAAGAAACAATAGTTCAGATAAGATCACAGCACAGTAAGATCTAACTGACTTTTTTTTTTTTTCCCCCTAACAGGAATGAAATACAGCCTGAACAGGTTTCTGAGGAGGCATGGTGCTGTCTCTCTCTACAGGGAGACATTAAATTCTGTATGTATATTGGAAAATACAGAAGATTTCTTCATTCCTTCAGTTCGTCAGGAAATTAATTGGCCAGTTTCCAAGTGCTTTTTAATGTATTTAAAACTATATTGCAATAGGCTGTTGTTTTGGCATACTGCTTAGCTCATGAGCATTGATTCAGAATCAACTGATATTGTTGATTTAGGTCTTTTCTGAGAATCACCTTTTTTGCAAATGTTTTAATGAGTTCTAAGAGACTTTTACTGACTATTGGGTGTTAAAGCAGGATGCTGATTGCACAACTAATTAAGATCTAATTTTTAAATATTGTAAACCTGAAAAAAATAAATGTAGAATAATGTAGAGTAATCTTTGGATACCAATTTGCCTTCAATATAGGGGAGAGTATTTTTGATTCTTGATAGTTTAAGGTTCAAGTTGCAACAACAGGGGTCATGATTTGTTAATTCTTACAAAAATGGAAACTACTATCTTGGATATGTTATTGTTATAACAAAAAAAAAAAAGGAAGTTTTTATATTTTGATGTGCAGGTTTTTTCCAGAATATAATACCCTATGCAGAGGGACTGAGAGATATTTTCTAAAAAAATTAGCTTCTTGACATGCATATTTAGCTTTCTGCATGATATTGATCTGCAGTTTCATTTGAACTATTTTCATTTCCTTTATTTACATACAATCAATTTTTATATGTTTCTGACTTGAATTCTTCTCTTGGACAGTTTACGTTCTGACCCGTTGACTCTTTTCTCACAAGTTATCTGTGAAAAAATTGGAAACTGTGGAATTAAGATTTCCATGCTCAAAAAATGATGACTTTCTATATATTTTTTTATTAAATCCATTTTACAAATTATGTAAAGTCCTCAATTTTTTAATTGAAAATTAGCAGGGAGGTCCTTGATACAGAGTAGGGTGTTACTGAAGATAAGATTTTGATCTGGTTAGGAAATTTCGGACAGAACATTTTGTGTCAGAAAAGACAGATTTGCCAAAACTTAAATTTGTCAAAACTGTTAGGTTTCATTACAAGGACAATTTCCTAGATGACAGAGACAGGCAAGCTGCATAAACTTTCTGAGTAGATTTAGTGGCCATAACACTCATAGGGAGTGTAGGAGACTCAGATTCAGATCATTGTTTTGTGCCTGGTCTAGATAAGGGATTTGAAAAAGAATTTTTCTTCTGGGCTATTAAGTTCCTATCATTTCCTTTTATTTCCCATGTAAAAATCTAATTGGCATTATACAATATATATTAATGAAAGCATGGATGTGCCCTGAAATGAAGTTATTATGGTATTATCCCTAGATTATTTAGTCAGAGTTTTTTGTTGGATCAATGAATAATAAAAGAACTAGTAAGTTTTCTGACTGCAGTGAAACAAGATTTCAAATGAAACACTTAATTTCATAGATACAAATTAAGGAGATGAGTATTTGATATGTTATTTCCATGAAATCTTTCCATGTGCTTAATACGTGAATGAGAGTTATGGTGAATGGAGTTAAATCCAGTTGGCAGCCAGTCACAAGCAGTGTTCCCCAGGACTCAGCTTTGGGGCCAGTCTCGTTTACTATCTTTATCAATGATCAGGATGAGGGGACTGAGGACAGGTTTAGGTTGAATATTAGGAAAGAATTATTTACTGAAGGAGTTGTTAAGCATTAGAACAGGCTGCCCAGGGAAGTGTTGGAGTCTCCATCCCTGGACACATTAAAAAAACATGTAGATGTGACACTTCAGGACATGGTTTAGTGTTGGACTGATGGTTGGACTTGATGATCTTTGAGGTCTTTTCCAACCTTAATGATTCTATGAGCAGAAACAATTACTGAGGCTAAAACCACAGAGTTTTCAGAACAAGTTAATGGTTACTGATGATCATAAGTAGTGCCCAGTCCAGTCTATAGAATAATTTTAATTGATCTCAGTAGAGTTTTGAATCTGTTCCACTCTCAGCATTGATTTTCACAACTTTAAAAAAATCAAAAACCAGTGTGAGGGTGAGCAGAGTTTTGGAAATATCAGATGATCTTTTAGATTTTCCAAAACAAACTCTCTGAGTCTTCTTAGGAAGGATGAAGCAAAATCCAAGGAATTATAATAATTAGGAACTAATTAGCTTAAGCTATTCATTATTTTTCAACAATTGCTTTACTTTTCTAGAATAATTTGTAACATGAGAATTTTTAGCGTAAATCATGCCTGACTAATCTAGTAGCCTTCTATGATGGAGTAACTGCATCAGTGGACAAGGGAAGAGCAATGGATGTCATCTATCTGAATTTCTGTAAAGCCTTTGATACAGTCCCCCACAATATTCCTACCATTACATTGGAGATATATGGGTTTGATGGATGGACTATTAGATGGATAAGGAACAGGCTGGATAGCCACATCCAAAGAGTTATAGTCAATGGGTCAATGGACATATGGAAACCAGTAACAAGTGATGTCCTACAAGGGTCCATACTGTGACCATTGCTATCTAATGTCTTCAGTGGCATAGACTGGGATTAAGTGCCCTTTCAATGAGTTTGCATATGATACCAAACTGTGTGGAGCAGTTGATTCACTGGAGGGAAGGGATGCCATCCAGAGGGACCTTTACAGGCCTGAGGATAGGCCTCTGCAAATCATCCAAAGTTCAACAAGTCTTCCACCTTGCNCAAACCAGTATGTATGGACAAAATGAATGGATTGAGAGCAGCCCCGTGGAGAAGGAATTGGGGATACTGGTGAGTGAAAATTGGACATTAGATGTCAATGTGTTCTTGCAGCCCAGAAAGCCAACTGTATCCTGGGCCACATCAAAAAATCTGTGACCAGAAGGTTGAGTGAGGTAATTCTGCCCCTCTACTCCAATCTGGTGAGACCACACCTTGAAAACTGCATCCAGCTCAGGAGTTCTCAGTACAAAACAGACATGAATCTGTTGGAGTGGGTCCAGAAGATCTGATCAAAAATGACCAGAGAAATGGATAGTACCTCCTATGAGGAAAGGCTGAGATAGTTGGGGTTGTTTGACCTGGAGAAGAGAAGGCTCCAGTGAGACCTTGTTTTGACCTTTCAGTATATAAAAGGGGCTTATAAGAAAGTTGAAGACTTTTTACAGATGCCTGCAATGACAGGACTAGGGGTAATGGGATTGGGTATAAGGAAGACATTTTATATGATGAGGGTGAGACACTGGAGTAGGTTGCCCAGAGAAGTTGTAGAGCTCCCTTCCCTGGAAACATTCAAATTCAGCTGGATGGTCTGGGAGCAATCTGATGTAGTGAAAGATGTCCCTGCTGATGGCAAAGGTGTTGGACTAGGTGACATTTAAAGGTTCCTTCCAACCCAAACCATTCTATGATTCTGTGATTAGAACTCTACTTTTTCCCTTTTGGAGGTAGTAGCCATACTGCATCTACAGACTGTTGAATACCAGCGGTCCTAGCTTGTAGGACAAGCTGTTGCATCCTATCACACAGCACAGATTTCTCAGTTGTATAGCAAGGCCCGTTTAAGAGCTGGTGGAAGTAGGCAGAATAAGTTCATGTTGGATAATATGCTGGGTGATAAGGCCTCTTAATGTTCATCTGACACTGACACTGCCTCTCTGAATTTTAATAATCCTCTTGCAATTTTGTGTTGTGAAGGAGAGAGTGTAAGCAAATTGCATCAAGGAGCAGGTGAAGGAATGAAATTTGACTAGTATAATCTCGTTACTTTATGGACAACACTAAAATTGCAAAACAGAGCCTGAACCACAGCTGTTTTAATAAGTCATTTCTGATTGCATCCACAGGAAGCCAAGCAGCAAGCAACAACTGTGCGAGTCTCCACTTTCAATTTTTCTTTATTACTGTACTTAGAAATTTACAGTAACAGCTAAATTTGGCAAAACCTCTGGAAGCACTCCCATCCCAGCTGTTTCTATGGGAAAGAAAGTCCAGGACTCAGACTAATCATTAGGATTTGATTTTCTATTTGCATCATTTGCCATTTTTCCAGAAGTGTACATTAGAAAGGTATTCAAAGTGATACTTATTGAATGGTGTGTGTAGATTGAAAAGAAGGAAAATGGAGGAGTTTATTTACTGCACCCTAATTCTACACAATGCATAGACAATCATATAAACCCTTGTGATGGGCTGCTGTCCAAACAGAAGTGCACTGTCATGCCAGAATCTTCTTTGCCTAGTCTTTGCGTAGGCCGGTAATGTCTGTTCCTATGAACCCAGGGCGCTCCAAGAAACAAATCATCTACAACAGAGTAGGCAGAAGCAAGAAAAATTCCATTTGCTACTTCTACACCAATCTTCCAGGATGAAGTGGACTTCCTATCTTCAGAAGTGAAACAAAATAGTAGCTTTATTTAATGCATAGTGCATTGTCAAATCTGATGACCTCAGTCTTAAGAAAAAGAACAATTTCCTCATGTTTTTAACTACTGGGGGCAAAATCTGAGTTCCAGTGCAATACATTTACGTGTATGACTGTATACACTCCCACAAGATGAAGGAACAAGTTTATTCAATGATTTTAAATCCCAGAAAAAAATTTATAATCATGATCTAGAAGAATAATGTTGTTGAGTAATACAAATCTTTTTGCAATTTCTTTTTTATTGTGCACTTGATGAGGTAATAGATTTATGTTTCCTCATCTAATGCCTCATTCATTCTTTTAAGACTTCTGAACATAGCATTTTACATTCTTGTAAAGCCTCATATTATGTACTAGATTCACTGTATTGACAGTATGCAAAAAATAAAATGTATATATCTCAATAAAAAATAAGCAAAAAACATCACCTTAAATAACTATTTTATTTCCTTTTCTTTTTCTGAAGCATGATACTCACTGTTTTGCCAGCATGAGGTCTTGTATACTACATTAGATTTGCAGAAATTCCTTTTTGGATTTCACAAAATGTGACTAAGGCTCCTAAATACCAGGAGAATATCTGCAATATCACAACACTTTTTAGGTGGGCTCCTTTCTATTTGTTTTCAGATTATATTTTTATTTTGGGGTATTTTTTGCATGAGAGTTCTCCATCGACTTTTTTTTTTTTTTTGTAATGAAAGCTGAGATTCTCTTGTGATCAACATCTCTTGTGATTTCTTGTGATCTTGACTTCAGGCCTTAACTAACCTACAAAATTTGGTAAGGTTTGAAAAAAATAATGAGATTTATGAACTTTAGAGGCCATCTAGTTCAATCTATCATTTGAAGTGGGATTGTTGCCAAGATCAGGTCACATCAGCATGACTGTGTCTAGCAGAGCATTGAAAATCTCAAAGGACCTCCCTAGGCAATAAGGTGCATACTGTGTTACAGTGGTTGCTGCAGTACCCTATTAATGCCTTTGTTTTAGCTTAAAACTTCAAAGACATAATTTATAGCAACTTCATCTGTTATGTTGTTTGATACTACTATGAAGAATACAGTTCTTTTGTCTTTGTAGTTGCCCTTCAAATGGCCATAGGCATTTGTTTGATTTCCCTTCGGTCTTCTGTTTTCTGGAATAAACAACCCCTGTTCCCTTATTGTCTCTTCACAGCACGTGTTCTCTTGGTCTCTAGTCATAATGGCAGACTTCTGCAGTTTCTCCATATTCCTATGAAACTGGGTGGATGGCAAAATTTTCTGCAATATTCTGGGTGTAACCTCATCTGTGTCACATATGGAGTCACAGAAGCTTTCCTTTATCTTTTAGCCATATTCACCATAACAGAGACCAATACATTGGTTTCTATGCAATGACAGTGCACAATTCCACCTAGAGTTCAGTATAATCTTTAAGATCTTACCAGCAGTGCTGTCAGTTCCTAGCTTGTATAAACATGTAGAATTTTCCAATATAATTTCTGACTTTGAACTTTGTTATACCAAAAATTTCTGTAGGCCCCAGTCCTCAAATTTTTCAAACTCCCTCTGGACCGAAACTCTGTGCCAACACTCCCCTTAGGTTCGGGTAATCTACAAGTTTTCTGTGCCAAATTACACTGTGCCATCACCCAAATGACTGTTGAATACATATGGGGCACAGAATTGGCCTCTGGGACCCTCTGATTGCTGCTGGTTGTCAACCAAAATCAAATCGATAATCACTACTATTTGTGCCTGGCAGTCCAGACAATTTTCAATCTATCTAGTAGTTCATTTTTCCAAAGTGATGTCTATGTTTTCTCAATTTCTAAAAGGGAATGCTCTTAAAGATGGTGTCAGAGGCTTTACTAACAACAAGGTAGAGTACATCCACCAGTCTCTCCTCATCCACGTAATCACTTGTTTTACGGCAGAAAGTTTTTGTGTTGGTCAAGCCCTTTGTAAATCTGTACCAAATACTCCAGATCCATTTACCCTTCACGTGTTTGGAACATAAAGAATCTAAGAGTAAATGTTTTGTGTTCTTTCCTTGGACCCACATGGATAAAGGTAAGATGGGCATAGGGTTAGTTTTTTTTCTGGTTTTTACTAGTCAGGCACCTCCATAACAGATGACAGACAGTTGAATTAAAAAAATCACAGCAACCAGCTTTTTCAGCCCTCCTATGTGAAACCCATATTGTTCCAGGGATTTGAATGTGTCCAGTTTGTCTGAGCCTGCTGTTCATTGCCATGCCTTCCTATCTCTTCCCAGGTCAGTCTTCTGTAAAAGCAGATTGTTAACAATCTGAGAATCCTGCATAGCTACTACTTTCTTTTTCCCCTCTGTGAACACCTCATGGCTTTTGAGACTGTTAAAACAGAAAATGTCAGGCAAATGTCTCTAAAGAGAGTACTTAATTGGAACCAAATATATCAGACCTGCTATCACATGCCCCTGTGACATTTTCTGCTAGTCTCACTCAAAAAGGGAAACCAGAGATTTCCAATGTTGTATAGGCAAGAGACTGAGGTACAAGAAGGTGCCAAAATGCTTTTCCTTAAAATAACAGAAGGTTTTCATCAAAAGAATTTACTAGTTATACACAGAGGAATGGTATATGTGAGTATACAACAGAAGTAAGTCAGCAGTTGTTTTGAAATGAGAGGGAATTATCTGCAGAAAGTATGTACATTTAGACTAGTTTTGGTTTAAAATTAATATATTTATTTCAAGCTTGGTATCTATGAAATTTGATGGAAGGAAAAAAAAAACCCTGCACAAGCTTGAACCTGCATAAGTTATTAGAAAGACATGGGTAGTAAAGAGAAATAAAATTGGTCTTTTTTAAATATATGGCTATTATATTTAGCAAAATTTCCAATAAGCAGTTTAAATACATGTCAAATATTTACCATAAGCATACAGTAAATGAGTGCTCTGGTTTTCTACTATAGGTATGTGTATTAGCACATGGAAACCTCTTTCTCTTACAGATTTCAAGAGGGAAAAATATTTGCTTGGTCAGTGCACTGAATTATATTGGATGGTGTGTACTGTCAGCATTAATGATGTTTTCATGCAAACATTGAATTAGAGCTGTTAATTTTAATTTTTAAATATATCCAATGAAATTTTCAAGGGAAAAGAAAAGTTAATTACTGAGTTCTCCTTTTGTTGTTTCAGATATCCTTTTCTCTTAGGTAAGTTCAGTTCAGTTACCTCCATTCAAGCATATGTCAAAGACGACAATTATTGTAAAATGTGAATTCAGCAAATGGGGAATACTGCCAATGGAAATAGAAAGCAGTACAATTATAGCACTTTCACAAATTCAAAGTTAACAATTCAGTGGCTGTTCTTTGATCCTTATATCAAAATTGGTTTTTTGACTAACAGATTGGATTACTTTCTCCACCCAAAATGCACTCCCCCTCCTTCCCACTCACCCCATGTACAGGAAACAACCAAATTCAACCCTTTTTTAGGAAGTGGAGCTCATTGATAATTTAAACTGGATGATAATTTGGCTTCAGCCTAGAGAATGTGTATCAGAAAAGTATATTTGCTGGATTTTTTTTCTATAACTTAGCATAAATACTGACCTTTTATTTTAAACACTGACAAATTGCTAGAAATAAGTTGAAAGGCAACTTAGAAGCTATAAATAATTACAGACAGCTGAGTGGCTTACATAATTAGATACTTATTCCTGAAAGAATATGATTTTTTCCCACTTATTGGGAGTTGATCATAAAAGGAATTTTTACAATATTTATTATTTCACCGTAAATTTTGAACATTATATTTAAAACAGCATAATTTAGTTTCAGACCACTCTGTTAAGAAATGATCTTTAAGGTCATAAAAGACATTAGAGATTCAAACTGTTCAAGTATTATGAAGAAAAAAAAATCACTGAATAATACGATTTCTTACAAAGTATGTAGATGCAGAAGAAGAAATGTTTCTTTTAAATTTTTTTACTCACTTTTTAGTTTGCAATTCCAAATTTTTCACTGTAGTCATAATGTCTATGAATTACCCTACTAAGAAACAACTGAAAACCTTACAAAACTACAGAATTTCAGGAGTCAGGTCTTGCAGACCTGTTAAGTTGGTAATTGTAGTCTTATAGAAGACAGTGGCATATTTTCCACTCTTTTCAACAGGCCATAGTACAATATTTGTCATGATATGGAATAGAGACAGTTGCACATTTTGCATTGTTATTGATTCCTGACCAGCTGATACTATTACTAGGAGAAGGCCTTGCAGTAGTCATTGTGGCACTGAATCTTTTACAGAGTGAAGAAGGTTGATGAGAGGCATCAGGTAAACAGCCATCAGAAAATTTTATAAATTGCTACAGGTTTCCCTTTCACATAGGCCTTGCCCAAGGCAATGCTGATTAAAAAAAAAAAAAAGGCTTCTGTAAGATTTATTGACTGGGTACAAAGTTTAAATGTAATGTGTCAGAGTGTTGTGAAGTAATTGTGTGTGCATGCCTTGTTGTAGTTGTTAAGGATGCAGTCAGACTCTTGTCTGGCTTGCTTAATTGCCTCTGTGTCAAGAGTCTGAGGGATTTGGGATTCTTACTACCCCAAACATTATCTCATTCCACATAAATTATAACCTTTCTGGAGAGAGCCATCAAGTATGCAAGCTTCATATTCACTTTCCAGGAGTATCAATGAAACTGTTTATCCAGTTCTAGAAATTACTCAGTTCAGATTTTAATGGTATAGATTTGCAGTAGAGAGAAAATGTTTTTTAGTTTCTTGGGAAACAAGTCTATTTTGGTTCAAGGATGAATATTAATACAGTAATTTCATTACTGTGCTTTCTAGTTGAAATAGTAAATTGTTAGAGGATTAAAAAGGATTTAGCATATTGCACGGCATGTAGCTGTATAAATGTAATGCCAGGAACTGAATCATAGGGTTGTGCAATATAAGCCTTGTGAGTTAGCAATGACGCGAGATTAATTTAAATATAATGACTCAAACCGAGAACGTATCTATTTTATGTCACATTCATATACATTGTAAGCAGTAATTCAGAGGTATATCTGTCACAAAGGTACTTTATTAGTGACCTAAGATGAGGTATACATGAAATCAGATTTGGTTTAGTTTAAATCAGTGTTTTCATATGTTTCAAAAGTGTTTTTAAAATGTCTCAGTTAGAGGTCCTTTCTGCATTAGAAAAGTTATGCCCTTTGGACTTGAGTAGAGGAATGCTGATGAAATGATAAATCAGAAAGCATGACTCTGCAGTCAGTATAGACTAAGAAGAGTTTGTGTTGATACAAAACTTGTAAGAATACAGCCATACTGGGTCATACCAAAGATTTATCTAGTCCAATATTCCATTATAGGAAAAAAAAAATACATTTCATACGTTCAATGTAATCCCTTATTGATACTTCCCCAGATAAATCCTTCCAGAAATCTGCAGTTTTAGTATTTTCTCAACTATAAGCCATATCTTTCTGTTTAAATGTATTTTATGGAATTTTCTTCCATTAATATTCCTAATCCTTTTTAAATTTATGTTTTGGCATTTACAATAGCCTATGGAAAAGACTTCTATACTTTATCATGTATTGCACTTCCTTTAGTTTATTTTAAATGTGCTATTTAATAATACTCAGCCTAATTTACATTTACAGAAGATTATGATGAGCATTAAGTCATCCAATCCAAATTACTTCATAGTCAAGACCAATGAATAACATTTGCATTTTTATTTTTTTTTAGTAATATATCTTGTATAGTAAGTGCAAGCTTCTGAAAAAATAGTGCTCTCTTTTTCGTGAAAACTTTTATCCAATGCAGTTGCCATTTTTGAATATTCTGTTAAAACTCTTAGAAAAGTAAGGGAGAGGCAGAATCTGTCCTTTAAAATCTCAAAACAGCCAAAATCAAGTTTTTTGCCAAAAAAGAAAATATCCATCTGTCTCCATTTAGGGCTCGGGG
>VYZX01010456.1:4078-27939 GCA_013401335.1 Brachypteracias leptosomus
GGATCCCAGCCCCACACAACTCGACCTGACCTGGGCTCAGCAAGTCACTATTCACCAGCAACGGGGCTCTGCAAGTCCCCAGCAACCCTGATTTCAGGTATTGCTCCTCCCCACCCTGGGGATTTAGACCTCAGGCCCAGCTTCTCCCTCTCCCATCCAGGCAACCCTCATGCTCATCACCTCCAGCAGAACATTTGGCTCCTCTCTTGGAGATATTTTGGAGGGGAACTGAATTCAGGGAGGAGAAAGGAAACGTGGAGCAGTCGTTAACTCCTGTGGCAGGTGCTTTGCTCATCAGTTACCAGCATTCAGGAGGTTTCCATCCATCCATCCATCCCTCCATCCATCCATCCATCCCTCCATCCATCCCTCCATCCTCCCAGGTTTAAAGGTGAGCAGTGAGCCAGCCCTGGGCTGAGCCATGTCCTGCTGGGTTCAAACAACCTTCACCTGTTGCATTCCTCCAGTGCTCACTATTTGGAGATGGGACAAAGCTCTGCCTGGAGGAGGGGTCAGGTTTGTCCCTGCAGGACCAGACTGAAGTCTCTTTTTGGTTGCAGCAGCTCTCCCACCACACACACATCAGGGCAGAGACCTGCTCTATGTGCGACCAGTCCTGATCTCAGCAACCCACCCATTGCATCTCCAAACACCCAGAGACCTCAAAGCCACTTGTAGGAGAGCCCCAGACACAAATTACACCCTTTACCCTCAGCAGAAGACTCCAGCTCACACAATAATGAACAAACTCCCTGGGGAAATGGCCACAAGGATTTTAAGAGACTGGGACAGATCCTACTGGAGCCAACGGGGGTTTTTTTCCCATAGATGCCAAGTCCTTAAAATAAACCCACCAAATTTCTTCCTCTGGAGACACCCTGTAGCACCAACACCAGGTAGGAGGAAGGAGAGTGCACCACAAAGATCTATCAGGGTCTGGGAGTCCCTACAACTGGGGATTTTGAAAGTACTCCACACTTACAAGCAGCCTTTATGGGCCAGAAACAGCATATCCAAGACAACTTGGTCAACCAGATATTTTAAAAACTAGAGATGGGAGACTCTTGTACTGGTGAAAAGAGAGGGGAGCAAAATCTGCTTTGGTCCTGCCCAGCTGCCAGCCCAGTGACTCCTCCAGACTCCATACTGGGATTCACAACATCAGTGACTGACTGAGCAACAAGAAGTTGTCTTGCTCTTTGGGAATATGGTAGAAATGTCACCAAAGGAGCATGAATAGGTTTTGTTTTGGTTCATCCTTAACAAAAGGCAGGATTCACAGACACCACGTGGAGCTCTCCACTGGGAGGAATGGCTCTTACTGGGCTGTGGCCAGTGCTGGATCCACCCAGGTGAGGTATGTACATCAGGACATCTACTGGGTTGTGTGCACACAAAGTTCTCCTGCAAGGCATGTTCTGAACACTAAGAACACACATCTCCCTCCTTCCCAACAGCAAACGTCTGGGCCCTACACTTTGGCATAAAGCAGAGAGAAACCACACGTGTAACACCAACAGCTCTGCCCAACCATTCAGCTCTCCAACCCTCTGCTGGAGCTCACACCTCAGGGGCTGCAAGACTGGAGGCACCACGAGTCCTTCCAGCAGCTCCAGCATGGGAGCACCTCCACGTGAGCACCAAACCATGCCAGACATCCCCAGCACAGCTCTTGCTTGGGACCCAGGGCAGAATCAGAGCCACAGCTGCAGAACCAACCACCTCACTCCTTTCCACAAGGTAGGAAAGAAGCCACAATAACCCTTTGACCTGTGAAACCACTTCCTCTCCAGAGCACTAGCAAGTCCTGCTTGACTTGCTCTGTAATGAATAAACCTCTTAATTCATCTCATAATGCATCTCCCCAGCCAGGACCAAACAAATATGGAATATTACTGGTTTGGAAAAGCATCTAAAAAACAAAATAAACAGTGAGGGGAAGACAGTGAGAGGAGGAGGTGAGAAGCAACCACAAAGGCTATGGAGATCCTGAGAGCCAGGCCTTGAGACTAACTAACATAACTTAAAATGCTTCATCTCTATATCACTGCAAATAGAGTTCTGACCAAAAAATNCAGATTAAGGCTTTTGCTTCCCAGCTTTGGAAGGAAAAGGGGCGGAGGCGAAGGGGTCGTGGCCGGGCAGCTCCGTAGTCCTGGAAGACAGAGGGAGGACAGAGACAGACCCGGCTATGGCCTGTCTGTTGGTCTGAGAAACCACCTTGTAAGCAGCGATGGGCTTGACTTGCAGACCCTGCCCATCCTCTGGGCTGTAGTGACGGGAGTATTTAGACAAGGATTGTGGACGGAAAGGTTTGGTGGGTGTGGAGCCCAGCGCGGGTTCCTGGGGCAGCGAGGGACCCCCCGGGCTCCTCTCGCTGGTGATGCCCCCCTGCTCCAGAGACCCCTTGGAAGGGATGTTCTCCTGGGTCTCCACGGCTCTCCCGGAGGAGGGATGGAGGTTGGTTGGCTGAGCAAAGCTGGCAGAGGGATAGTGAGACCTCGCCGGGGCTCTCGCTGCCGGATCCGGGCTGGGGAAGAGCGGGTTGGCTCTGGGCTGGACATCACCCCCCTGGCTCAGGAAAACGGGGGGTGAGAAGGGTTCCTTGGGCACGCTGTGGGAAGTCAGCTCTTCCATGCTCTTCTTCTTGGTGAAAGGGGCTCTCAGGAACACGTCTGCTTCTTCGGGGTGCCGAAGAGCCGCGTTGCCCTTGGAGATAAAGGGAGCTTTGGTAAAGACATCCACCTCATCAGGCACTTTTCTGGAGCTGCGGAAAGGAGCCGTGGCAAAAACATCTGGTTCGTTAAACACCTCCCCGGTGCGGGACTGGAAGGCTGGGAACAGACTCTCCCCTGCCCTAGTCTGGGAAGACTGGGAGTGGGGATCTTCTTTGGAGGCCTCACGCCTGTCCCTGGGTGCAGACTGCAGGAACCCTGTGCTCAACTTGCCAGGTTCCTCCTCCTCTTCTGAATCCATCAGCAAGGGCCTGGACCCGCTGCAATCCAGGATGTCTCCTTCATGGTCTGTCCCCTCTCCTTCGCTGCTGTAGAAGGAGCTGTTGCTTGAAGGACCATCTCTTGCTAAGAAGTCTGACTCCGAGTTGTGCTGCATTTTCACCTCCAGCATCTCAGCCTGGCCCTTGTACAACCCAAGTCCATCACTGCCAGAAGGTCCTTTGCAGAGGTCAAGAGCTACAGCTGGGAATGGGGCCGGATCCCTCTGCACACCTAAAAATGCAAGAGAAGAGTGTTACCCAACAAGCTCCATCTCCTTAGTCACAACCAAGAACAAGAGGCACTTATTACACAAGAGGTGTCATGCTGTCCAGACTTAAACCACCACCACGCATGGAAGAGGGGAAGGAGAGGGAGGACAAACCAACAGAAATGATGCCAGGGAAGGTGTTTATGGCACACAAACTGACACACAACTGGCGCTGCCAGCTCGGGGCCACCACAAGTACCCACTTTCAGAAAGAGATGGAAGATGCTCGACGTGGATGGACACACCCAGCACTCTCTCAGCACCATTCCACCACGTCTCCTCTGCCACCACCACCACCACCAGAGAGGTTGTCACTTGGGAATGTCGCTGCCTGGAGTGAAGCTCCAGCCAAGAGACAACTGTAGTTGTTTCATTGGGTGCTGCTGCTCAAGGGCTGCCCTACAAGCAGGTACACAGCTTGGGGCAGCTGCTCTTCCTCAGCCACCCCACGGACACCTGGAATCATGCTCTGGTGTGGCAGATCCACGGGGATGTCCTACATTCTGCTCTCAGATCATACACCTTCCAAAGAATCAAGGTCAGCTTAGAGCTTTTAACAAACCCTGGTCACTATGGCAGCATTATTTTAATCTACCACACAATAAATGATTTGAACCACTCCAGACCATGGCTTCCAATTAAGTATCTCACATTAATGACCTGGCTCCCTCCTGTGCTAGCTGCACACGGCGGTGTGGGGAGAGCTTTGCTGCTCTGCTCTGCTCCAAGAGCCCGACATGGGGTTGGCTTTGCCTCATGACTCACACAGACAGAACAGAAGAGATCTTACCTTCAGAGACCTACTGGCAGGGTAGGAGTGTGGCAGTGGGCTCACGTTAGCAAGAGGATAGGAAAAAGGCACGTGAGAACTAAGCAGCAGGAAGAACGAGGAGGGTGAGGAGGTTGGTTGGTGTCCACCTAGCCATGGACAAGCAAGGCACTGACCAACCCCATTGTGACACATCAGCACATCCAGGCTCTGCCCAAGGGCAGGGCTCGGGCTTGCACACCCACCCCATGGCACCACTTCTCCACCACATCTCTAGATGTACAAACTGGCCCCGTTCACGGTCACTTCTCACCATTAAAGACACACCAGTCGTTTGTTGGGCATCAAAATCGGTGTTTATTGGGAAGCTGCTCACTGAGATACATCAGCTGCTACATGCAGACAGTGTGGGTGGGTGGACACTGTGTAAGTCACCCTACAAAAGGTCTCTCCACCTCTCCTGGAGGGTGGTCAGCAGTGGTTTAGCCTGTGATGCTACTCTGGGATTACAGAACAACACATCTACAGAGGGGTTTTCTTCCAGGAGGCTGGTGATAGAGTCACCACCCTGAGAGTTGGAGCACACAGGCTGAGTGAGTGGTGCCACACCACCCAAACACCTCTGAACGGCCCAATCCTCCCCAAAACATGGAAATGTGGAAAACAAGGGGTGATGGGGAACGTTACACAAATAGAAACCAAGGAGCTGCTCCACCCAAGAACAGCACAAACAAGTCATTGATCAGGATTTTTGTTCTGAAGAGTCAGGAGGTGTCTGGGGTCAGGGAAGTGACATTTAGGACAGAGTAAGAGGAGGGCTGACCCCTTGGAAGCAGGTTTCTCTCCTGCTAAGGCCAGCACAGGAGTTGTGAATTACTCTGGGAGGGAAGACTGGAGAGATGCTCAGGTGAGCTCCTTCCAGCCCCCAGCCAGGAGCTGGGCAGCTCTGCAAGAAGGGAAGGGCCCCAACAACTCAAACCCAACAAAAATGGGCACAGCAGGAGGGAAACATGATGGGTTACCTGAGAAATTGGGGGATTTTCTGACAAGGGGAGCACCATCTACACTCCCAGGTCCTGTTTCTCTCATATTGAGGGGGGCAGACCTGGCTCCCAGACACCACCTTGCAGGAACTGAGCTCAGGCACCTTTTCAAAGGGTCTCCTCAGGTTTGTTTCCTTTGGCAGAAAGCAAAAGGACAATCCCAGCAGGAGCAGTGACAGCATCACTACAAGGCAGACATCACACCAGCATTTTACTTTAGCTGACACCTGGGTGTGTGTCTAACTAGACAGTGGCTTCAACATCTCCTCTCATCTCCTTTCAAAAGGTCTGAGCGATGCTTAGAGGCTGAAAGCCACCAAAGAACCACCAAAGAAACCCAAGCCCTTTGTGCAAAGGTCAGGTCAGAGCCAACGAGACAAGGTCAGCAGGTTCCCATGGCAGCCACAGCTACAGGCTTTGCAGGAGAACACTTCAGAGTGACTTTGAGAACAGCAGGTCTGAGATCAGAGACCAGCGAGATCAGCAGGTCTGAGATCAGAGACCAGCGAGACCAAAGCACTGGAGAGATGGTGTCACCTGAAAGGGCACAACCAGCTCTGTTCTGTGGTACAGCCAAGGAGAGAAGGGTCACGAGCTGGTAACAGCATGAGGGTAGAGGACAAATCTTGTGAAATCAAGACAGCTCCTTTGTGTTGAAGCCCTGCCCCTCCTCCATGACCACCTCACACCAAGGGCAGGCTGTGCAAGAGCCCTGAGAAGATGCAGGCAGACGGTTTGCTGGAGTCAACACATGAAGCACCAACAACCCTCATCCAGAGAGATGCTTCTTCTGCAGAGGCAGCACATCCCAACACCTGCCCGTGCCAAGATGGACACCACCAAGGGGCAGCTGCCTCTGCTGTCCCCTTCTCCAGACTCCTGCGATCCCATAGGAAGCATCCCTCAGGTACTCAATGACCTCTCAGGTTTTAGTGCACGTCCCTCCCAGCTGCAAGCTTGGCAGCAGAGCAGCTTTGGAGAAGCTCCAGATTACAGAGAAGGTTTCTCCCTACCCTTGTGCAGCACTCTTTTTATTCCAGGGGAATTCACCAAGGGGAAAGCTGTAGGAGATTTGCTCTCCTGCTTACAGGGGCTGTGAGGAGGCACAGGAGTCACCAAGATGATGATCTCAATGCTGGAGCAGAGTTATTAACACCATAGAATGGGTTGGGTTGGAAGGGACCTTACCGGTCATCTAGTTTCACCCCCCTGCCATGGCAGGGACACCTCCCACTAGACCAGGTTGCTCCAGGCCTTGAACACCTCCAGGGATGGAGCATCCACAACCCCCCTGGGCAACCTGGGCCAGGGTCTCACCACCCTCAGAATGAAGAAGGGAGACAGAAGAATTCCTAGAGTCTAAAGCTGCTCTTCCACCAAACAACTCTCCTGCTTTCATCAAGTGCAAGTCAGGAAGGTCTCAAGAGGCAGCTGAAAATCAGCACAATTACTAGGACGCAAGATGGGACATTTAGAAGAGGTCAAAAGACTTCTCACTCCTTCATTCCTGAACCAGGGGAGTTTCCCCTGATATTTTGATTTCCAGAAGCAGTATCATGAAGCCCCACCCCAGAGCTACCCGTGCAGTGCTCCCAGGGAGGAGGTGCCCCAGCAGAGCAGCAGAGGCCAGTGTCACCATTGCAGTGTCACCAGACAACAACCTGGATGGCAGAGCAAAGACTTTCTGCCCAAAGTCACCATGTGGTGGCAGATCTGGGAGCAGATCTGGGGTTCTTTGGTTCCAGAAGATAAGGAATTCAACGCTCAAGGTTGGACACATTGAAACCATCACCTGCACTGTGCAAAGAGAGATGGGGATGGTGCTAAACACCAACCCCAGACACCACCTTCCAGCAGGGTGACCAAGAGTGACCAACTGCAGACCAACAGCACTCGCTGACACCACGCATGGTCAAGGGTTGTCTGGGAGTCATCTTTAAGATGCCATCTCTGACCAGCTGAGGAGAACATCAGGGGAGTTTCCAGGGTTAAACTTCCCCCTGCACAGGGCAGGAGCAGGAGTCTCTCCCTTCAGTGATGTCCTTAAACAGCCCCAGCCAAGCACCAACACCCCTTCCTTGAAAGGAAGGAGACCTGATGCTGCCATGGTCCATGGGCACAACCATCCCCAGAGCAGCTTCCAGTGATGGAAACACTCCCCAGGAGCACAAGCTAAATAGAATAAATCCTTTTTTTTTCCCCTGCAGCCCCCACACACCTCGGCATGGAGAAGCCACAGGGACTCATCCCACCAGTGAGCCCCGTTCCTCAGGGGGCTCCCCCACACCACATCCCCACCTCCCCCACATCCACACCAGCTACTCCCCAAGAGCTCCTGAACAAGATGTTGGCTACAAATTAAATCACTCACTCCACACAGAGACACACGTTACGTGCTTGATGGCAAGTCTCTAGTCAGAAGCCCACGTGCTCCACATCTTATATTTGCTTGGACACCCCAAAACTTGATGAACTCTTGGTCTAACACATGGAACTTTCATGGTAATAGCAAAAATCATTTTCCTCAATCCATTTTTAAACAAGGTGGTTTTGGGAAGCCACCAGAGCAATGTCCTGGAAGCTTTCAGGCTGAAGGATGCCACCAGCACTCATTCACAAGCCCCCTCTGAAATTCATTTTGCTCTACACCAAGACTCCCTCAAGCTGCAGTTGACTGTTAGAGGATGGAGAAGTTCTACCACAAAGCCACCAGTGCCAAGATCCTTCCACCCATCTCAGACTTCTCCAGCAGGTTGCACAGTGCCCACAGCCCCGGCCGAGTCCTCCATACTTGGCCAAGGCCCAAGGAGCCCCATGAAGACTTGGGCAGCCAGAACTGAGGAGGCTGCAGCACCTTCTGGTTTTGGGGCAGATGCTCCCAACACGGTGGATATTGTCAGAAACACCAAATATCTGCTGAACCTATGAGTTGAGGGTGTGACACCTGAGCTCACCCAGCTAAAAGATGAACTGGGGAGACAAGAGCAAGAGCAGTTTGAAGCCCCTGCAGGGTGAGAACCAACATCTAAGTTCCAACTATTCCTTTGAACATCTCACCACCCCAAAACCAGAGGTTATTCTTGCATCCAAAGCACAACCTTGACTTGAAAGGAAACTGCCCCACACACTGTGGTTGTGTTTGGAGGATCCATCACAACAGGTAATGCCAGGAACACCACCAGGAGCTCCAGCCTGCCAGGGGAGAAAGGCTCCTTGTCCATCATGAAGTGGGCAGAGAGGAGAACTGCTCTGACTGTAGGTTTGTATTGTGTTCCTTAACACCACCTGACCCTACAACCCTTTACAGGGCACTGAAACATCTCCTATGGCTTCCAACAAGGCTCCAACCAAAGCTAGGAGAGGGAAACCACCTGGAGAAGGTTGGGTACCAAACATCCCCCGTGCAGACACTGGCTCCAAGCTCAGCTGGTTCCTTCACACACACAAGCCCTCAAGGTTTGAGCAGCACATCAACACTTGACCTACACCTGCAGGACACCACATGTCTGGAGAGCTTAAACTTCACCCCAAAGAGCCACTCATTTCACCTCTCACCTGTTCCACTCATCCCACAACCAAGTGGTGAGGAAGTTCTGATGAACCAGGTCTAGGTCACAGACATCTATAAAAACATCCACTTCCACATGCCCACATTCCCCACCCAGCTCCAGGAAGAGCTACTTGAGAAAGCAATAAAATAAACATTCACAGCTGCTGATTTAATAGCATTATTAACAACCCAGTGCATTTATAACTGTTTCTTTTTTTTTTCCAGAACCCTTGAACAAGCGCCATTAGGATTTAAAATCTTAAACATTCTTTAAAAGTACTTTAATTCACAGAAATCTTTGTTTCTAATATACAGTAGATGGTTACTTTTTTTAAAATCCATTCTCTTTGTCATATAATCTCAGGTATCTGACTATACAATAACTTTCTATCTATAGCATCTTCGTGGTTTCCAGTCCAGCTCCCCTGTGCTTTAGGAATATAAAACAAAAATAATAATAATAATAATAATAAAGTTCTATCCACAATTTTACTAAGGTCATTTCCATAGTTCTCATGTAAAGCTTCTCTTGGAAAGTGCAGTATACACGTGTAATGATACAACACACTTAAGCAATACTTTTATTATTAAGTGGAGGTTGGAAAAGAAGAAGAGTCATGTAGAGCAGACACGAATCGACGGGAGGTCTATGTACAGAATTGGTTCAACTAAGTGTTGGGAGGGGGGGGGAGAAGCAGAGAGGCTGGAGAGAGGGAAGGAGGCATCACAACTTGGGTTTCCTTCCTTCCCAGCGAGAGGGCAGGACAGAGAGTTCAGTCGTTCAGCACTTTCACACATGGGAAACTGCACTGGACTAATACAGCTACGTACACATACACAAGGTCAGCAGTAAGCTAGGTAATTATCCCACTACAGAGGAAGAGTCCTTCTGCTTCAGAAAGAGTTTTCAAAATACAAGAGAGGAATTCCGGGCTCCGGGACCAAAGGAAAGCCAAGGAGAACAAGTCTAGAGTGGCCAGCTGGTTGGCCAACTGAGCGCGTGGGAGGGAGAACCCACCAAGGTTGGGATTTCAACCCTCCTGACCCCAGGACATGCTTGTTCCCCAGAGCCCAGGGTGTGGAAGAGCCCCCAGGGATCTTTGTCTACGGGAACAGACGCTTCCCAAACTGCTTTGCCCTGGCTGCAGCCACAAGAGCAAAGGGGGAACCCAGGACAGATACCAGATGTGGGACTAAAACCAGGATTAAAAAGAGACAAACAGCCGGAGGACAATTTGTTTCATACACAATTTACAGTAGGGTGGGTGTGGGGGGGGATTTTGTTGGGGTTGTTGTGGGTTTGTTTGTTTTTTCCAGTCAAACACAGCAAAAGAAGTCACAGAAAATACACCTGCTGCTGCCACAATGCCCTTTTCAGCCAAAGAAAGGTCAGCAAAATGCTACTCACAGCCATACTCACATGGGTTTGGTTCAAAACCTTGTTATGCTTCACTTAGGGTCATTTTTGCAGCTTTAACAATCAGGTTGGGGGTGGTTTTTTAATTTTTTTCTTGGTTTTCCCCCCTCCCCAGGGAAGCACAGTTCATTCACAAGCAGGATTGTTCCACAGCAAACTGGGGGCAGCCTGGAAAGCTCTCTTCATACGCACCAGAGGTACTAGGCAAGACAACTCCAGAGGAATTCGGGGCTTCCTCTGGGATTTAGAGCCACCTGGCACTCAGCAGGAGCAGGACATCCCTGCCAACCTCCCCCATCCCCTTTCCTCCTGCCCATTCCTCAGAAAACAGGAACAAAAACCCCAAAGGCAGAGGTTGGGACACGCTCTACTCTAAGGAGAAAGGAGCCTGTGGAAGGTGGGGGTTGTACATCAGCTACGAGGCTCTACTCCATGTACAGTCAGGTCCTCCATGGTGCTGGGGGACTCCTTGGCAGGGTGGCCAAGGATGGTGCTCCCCTCAGAGGCTATTAAGGAGCCACAACAGCTTTTCACCAGCTTTGGAGAGGAGAGAACTGAGACAGAACCTTCCCCAGGGCGTGGGGAGACAGGGAGAGAGGTGGGTGACTGGCTCCTGTTGGCAGATTGGGTTTGATTTAAGGAAGAAAACCACCAAAAAAAAAAAGCCCCAAAGAACCACAAGTGAAGGTAACTCCTCTGGAAATGCAAACGGAGGCTTAGGTACGTTACAGAAACTGCATCTGCTACTGTGTCACTGCTACAGGTCTATGAGCTGATCCACCAGCAGTAAAGACCTGGCTATGTTGGGAAGACTGGACTCAGAGCTTCCACTGTTGTTTCTAGAATGCCCACCTGGAAGTGTGAGAGATAGGAATTCAGTATTGAACAGGACACACACACACGACAGTTTCAGATGTTCAAGAGCAAGCAAGCAAAGAAAAACCAAAAAAAAGTCAAAGCAAAGCAGAAAATTTGCTCAAGCTCTGCTCATTCCTTGCATGGCCACAGCAACATCCCCCTGCTTGCTCCTCCACCCCCTCCCACCCCCAGACCTGCCTGGAGAAACATCACAGCAGCCAACACATCCCTACAAACCCTTTTTCCCCAAGCTGCAGAATTCTGTCCTCACTAAAGGGGCTATAAAGCCACGACCACAACTCCCCCAGCCTTCAGAAAGGGGTTTGAAGTTCTACATCTTGGCAAGTAGCTGCTGCTTTAGGAGCATCTCTGAGTTGTCAGTGATTTCAAGGAGAGCTGAGCTATCAGGGGGCTCTCTACAAGTGGTACTTTGATGCTGAAGATGCTCCTTTACTCAAGGCAGCCTATCTTGGCCCAGCTTTGGTGGAAATCTTCTCTGACTTTGAGCAGGAGCTGAGTTTCTACCACCTGAGACCTTTTTCTGGTGAGCATCAGTCTTTGAAACCTCACATTTGGTGCAGAGCTGCTGTAAACAAAAATGGGAGGTGGGGAAGCCAAAAAAGTTCTACCATCAAACTAAAACAAACTAAAAAAAAAAGGGAGCCCAGGAGGATGTTTTTAAACCTACACTGGTGCATCAGAACCTGCAATCAAACCTTTGGATGGGGTGACTCCTGAGAGGAGACCTCCTGGACTTGGCCAAACTCCCAAGTGCTGCCTAATTCTGTCCCTGCAAGAGCTACCAAATGCAGCACTATTATTTCTTTTAAGGCACAAATGCTGCTTCTCAGATTCAACCCTGGGTAGGGCTGAAACTGTTTGTAAAGATCATGTTTGAGGTGACAGGAAAATGAGAAACTTTCCCCATCTCTGTCCTGAGGAGCTTCAAGCTCTTCTGAGGAGGTGGGTGCCACCTACCAAGCTTCTCACACTCAGCTCCCTCAAGCACCTTTGAAAAACATCAGAAGTGAATAAAAAATCATCTCACTTTGAGCAGGAGTTTCAAAGGATTCTCATCATCTCCCTTTCTTGCACCTCATGTCAACTCAGAACTCAAAGGAGCTCCTCACACTGGCCTGGACAGTAAATAAGGAGGTTGGAGAAGGCTCCAGCCACAGAGGTCTCTGGCAGACTGGTACAAATGACTCCATGGGATCTAAAGATGCTTGCACATAAAATCATAGAATGTTTGAGGCTGGAAGGGACCTGCAGAGCTCATCTGCTCCAACCTCCCTACCCCAGCAGGGACATCTCTACCTAGGGCAGGCTGCTCAGAGCCCCATCCAGCCTGACCTTGCATGAGGAATCTATTATCCCTTTGGACATGCAATGTTCTAACAGTCAATCTAGAGGGATTTCAAGGCTGATGTGAGTCAGAGGCAGACTAAGCTCACTAAACCCTACAGTGAGAGCATCTTCCAGTGTGTGACTTGAGCTACTCCACCTGTGCTGCTGCCTCACTGCCCCACAACTCATTTCTGTTCATTGTTTTCCTTTGTTCCTTCCCTTTTTCACCCCCACGTCCTGGCTTACCTTGTGAATTTTTGGATATCAACACTGGAATTGGGTCAAACTCATCTTCTGTCACTTTTTCAGAGCCCTCAGGAGCATCAAAGCCTGATATCAGGTTAGTATCTTCTGCAGCATAAAGGAGACAGAGAGGTAAAGAAGCAGAGATAGCAGAGAGAGCTGGTTAGAATTGCTGGAAAGGGTTAGAACATCTTTGTGTTTTCAGAGACAAGGTTTAGAAGGAGGAATTTCATTTAAAAGGTGAAATGAAGTTGGTAAGTCTTTCATAAAAGAAGGTAAGAAAGCCAGTTAGACACAGAAGTGGAGAGAAAATAAAAACAAACCAAAAAAGAAGCCAAGTCACAAGGTCCAAAATAAGAAGTGGCCAATTTGAAGGGTTAATGATGGGCAGAGTTGAAAGCAGTGGTAGAAACCTGGGGCTCAAGGCTGGAGGGTGTTGGGTGCCCTCACCCAGTGGCCATGAGGACACCTCCAGAGATCTGCTCTCTGGTTACCAGCTCTCATGCCCAGGGAGAAGAAAAGGGCTGGGGAAACAAAACCCCACAGAATAAATCCAGTTATCTACCTGAGACAACCCCCTGAGCTCTCACTGACTGGTAAAACAAGAGCTGCAACACCAAGTCAGATTTCCAGGGAGTTTAGATGCCTCAAGACATAACCATTGATTCCAAACCACGTCAGCTGCAGTCAGACACTTGGTGGGAGGCTCTTGCAACCATCTCCATGGGAGATGAGACATTTCTCTGCCTTACCAGGCAATTACCAACCTTTGGGGACTTTGAGGCTCCTGCTGGGCATCATTGCCTGTTAGCTCAGACACCTAAAACACTTCCCCAAACCTGGTCTTCAATTACTACATGAAAGATTCCTGAAAGCCTCACAAGGACAGGTGCAAATCAATGGTTTCCAAGGAGCAGGAATGTTTCTATTTGAGCCCTATCAAGTGGAAAAGCTCCTCACCTAAAGCTGACAAATACACTACCAGGGTTTGGGTGAGGTGGTGCAAGAAACCACTTGTGGAAATACAGTGTCCTCTGATCAGCCCCTGAAAAAAAATCCCACTGATTTTATAGGAGGCTAAAACCAGCAAACATTTAATTTTAACAGAAAGTCTCCTCCTGACACCACTCTGGCTCTGCAGTAATTTATTTGTGGCTCTTCTCAACCTCCCTGGGAGCCTCTGCAAGTGTCCTAATCCAACTTCACTCCATTTATACACCCAACTGGAGCTCTGGAGCTTGAGGTAGAAGAAGCTACTGAAGGAGGATTTCTCTGGTATGGATCATCTTCCCCAAGGAGAAGGAAAAGCTGGAGAGTGCCCCTGTTTGGGCAAAACTCCTGCAAAAGCACCTGTGTTCATCTCAATGGCTACAGATTGCCCTAAGAAGAACAAATTCTCTCCTCTCATGCCCACACCTTGGTGCTGGATTCAGCAAACACAAATTAAAGAATCCTGGGAGCCCAGCAAAAATTCACCAGCATCTGACAACTGGAGGTTGTGGATGCTCCATCCCTGGGAGTGTTCAAGGTGAGGTTGGATGTGGCTGTGAGCAACTCTCTAGTGGGAGGTGTCCCTGCCATGGCGGGGGGGTGGGACTGGGTGAGCTTTGAGGTCCCTTCCAACCCAACCCATTCTTTGACTCTATGATCTGCCTCATAGGTGCAGATCACCAAAGCCAGGATTAGCCAGTCCTGGATAAAACCAACCAAAAAAAGAGCCTGAGGTAGATGTACAGCTCAGAACCACAGCCAGAGCTACAGAAGCAGGGTCTGAAGAGCAGCCACAAAGGAATCCTAGAATTGTCAGGGTTGGAAGGGACCTCAAAGCTCATCCAGTCCCACCCCCCTGCCATGGCAGGGACACNCCTCCTTGACAGGACTTCAATATTATGTTCCCTACTAATTCTGGTTTTCCTCCTCAAGTGTGACCTTTTCTCACCCCAGAGGGAGCAGCTCCAGTCCTGCAGGAGCTGGGCAGTTCATTCTCTCATTCAGTCCCACCAACAAGGCTTTGCCACATCCCAGACATGGAGCAATATCTCCTCAACATACATTTCAAGTCATTTATTCAAAATAAAGTGGCAGGGAAGTGCATGATAGCAAGGGGCAATTAGAACAAGGGCTTGTTTAAACCCTCGAAGCTTGGTGAGAAACACAAACTCATTCTGAGGTGCCATCAAGTGTAACAATTGATTACAGATTGGTTTTTACAGGGACTCCTCTGAGGACAGATCAGGTGCTGTGGCTACAGGGATACTTCCCAAACAAGTTCAGCAAAACCCATCACCAAGGGGCACCAGGAGTTCTCCTGCTCTGGGCTTCTCTTTTCAAGGCAATAAATAGCACACAAGTTCTGGGCTTCTCTCCCACCCAGGTGGGATGGGAACTACCCAACATTCACTGGCTTAAGTGAGAGTCACTGGCTCATGTAAAACCAATATCATCCTGGCTTGGACCAGCACCAGTGTGGGCAGCAAGGGCAGGGCAGGGATTGTCCCCCTGGACTGCGCACTGGGGAGGAACAACCTCCAATGCTGGGGTCAGGTTTGAGCCCTTCACTCCCAGAAGGACCTTGAGGGGCTGGAACATGTCCAGAGAAGGGCAACCAGTAGTTCCACAATTCCACCCAAGCTCAAATACTGCAAGGGCTGATCTGCAGCTCTTTGGAATTATCACCCCTGGTCTGTTTCTCTTCTGCTGCTTTGCTTTTTGTGTTACTCAGAGAGTTCCATTTTTCAGCTGGATATTGCACGTGGACCTTCATTCATGTTTCCCCTGACTCTGCAGCTTGATTCAGGAACCTTCTCCTGATAACCTCTGAAAAACATGTTCTAGAGCTTGCCCACACACCTCAGACACCAACTCCTGACTCTCCAAAAATTCCTTTGGTTTCAAACCCCTGTGCCACCAGCACAGAGGATTATCAGGCTCCCTTCCAGGATTAATAATGTGGAACAACAGCAGGTCTTGTGCAAAAAGCAAACCCAGAGTGCATTGACTTGGACTTGAAGAAGGGTTGTACCAATCCCACCCTGTCATGTCCCCTAGTGGGAGGTGTCCCTGCCATGGCAGGGGGGTTGGAACTGGATCTTTAAGGTCCCTTCCAACCCAACCCATTTTATGATTCTAAGATCTGCCCCACAGGTTTCATGGGAGATGCCACTTGTGTTGACAGACACTTGAGTGGGATATCTAATAAAATATCCTTATTTTTCCCTTGGTACTTCAAGTTTCACCAGCTTGGGGAGAAAAAACAATGGCTTGGGGGAAAACAAACCAACCAACCCACCCATCACCAGAACAGAGCATCTGCTTGGGTCAAACCAGTATCAGCTTCACTTCATGAGAGTTAAAAGCCACATCCCAGCAGTGATGAGGTGTCAGAGGAGAAGGGTCAGTTACCTTTGTGAGGCTGAGCTGCAAAAGCTACAGGAGCAAACTCATCCAAGAGGTCAGCAGCAGGGTTAGAAAGCAGAGAACAGTCAAGCAGCGAGTCCTCCCCGGTCAGAGAGTCTGGTCAGGTCCAGGGGGGCATTGGAGAGGACACAAACAGTGTTAGGTTCATCTCACACCTCCTGCCTCCAACCTCTTTGGGTACAGGCAGAGCCAGCACAACCAGAGTGTGATGGAAGGGGCTCCTGCTGCTCTGCAGCGAGGGCAGAGGGGTTCCCACCACCACTACCAACACAACCCATGCTCTGGGGTGAACTGTCCTCTAAAGCTGAGCACACACCAACACAACCCCACCCCAGTCACAGGCAGGGGCAGAGAAGGGGAAGGGTTGCAAGGACTATTTCACTGGAGACCTCTGCAAAGATACAGAATTTGGGTTGGAAGGGACCTCTAGAGACCATTTCATCCAACCTCCCTACCCCAGCAGGGACATCTCTACCTAGGGCAGGCTGCTCAGAGCCCCATCCAGCCTCACCTTGAACATCTCTAGGGATGGGGCCTCCACCCCTTCTCTGGGCAACCTGTTCCCTCACAGCAAAGAACTTCTTCCAAATGTCCACCTGCTGCAGAAGCAGCCAGCTCAAGGCCTTCACAGCAAGCAAGGAACACGAGTTCCACCAAAATCTGGTGACTGCTCCACATTTCCAAAGCATGGCAGCAACACTCCAGCACCCTCGGGCTGGGGGGGGGGGGGCGGGGGGCAAACGGGCAACACTTGACCATGCAGCACCCAAGCAAGCCCAGTCCCCACTGGTGGAGAAGCAGCAGAGATGCTCCTGGTTGCAGCAGTTGGTGCTTTCTGATGCCCACCCCAGACCCTTTCCAGCCTCACCAACCTGTTCTGTTGGACGCCACCGACTCGGGCTGGGACACGAGGCGCTGGGGCAGAGGAGCCTCCAGGCCTGGGATGAGGCTCTCAACGGCCACGTCGGGTTTTCCTTTCCAAGGAGGAGGAGCAGCAGAGCAGAGAAGAAGCCAGAGGTTAGTTTGGAAGACAGAGCAAGCAGGAGTTAGGGCAGTGGTTGTCTCATGACCCTCTAAGAGGTGTCGGCAGGAGCCTGAGTTACACTGATATTAATTTAATCACACACAGGGTTGAGTTTTTGGTGTTTTCTTCATTTTAATTTAGAATCAGAGAATGGTTGAGGCTGGAAGGGACCTCCAGAGCTCATCTGGTTCAACCTCCCTACACCAGCAGGGACAGCTCTACCTAGGGCAGGCTGCTCAGAGCCCCATCCAGCCTCACCTTGAAGGACTCCAGGGATGGGGCAAATTTGTGTGCAAACAATTTGTGTAAGACCAACCTGGAATAGGCAGAGGTGGGGTGGGAGGTGGACACCACCTGCCCTGCCTCTAAGCACAAGGCTTGGGCAAATACCCACAAGCTTGTGCAAGATCCTTTTCCAGCAAAAAGAAAACACCAACCTTTAAGAAGTCCCCTCACATCAGGTCATTAAAACCTTAAACCCCCTCCTGTGCAGCCTTCAGTGGATCCCCAGTTTGTAAAAGGCCAAGATGTGGGATCTTTTTTTTCCCCCCACTTTGAGTGTCCAGTGGAGCCACAGAGAGGTGATGGAGCTTTGGAACTCAACATCTTCTTGAAACCACCAGTCCCTGGTGTCATCTCATGTCCATTGTGGGGATACAAAAGGTGTTTACAAGGGCTGGACAGAAAGATTTGGGTTTGTAAGGAATATAACAGGGAGGGACGTGGAGGTAACAGCCACAGCCAGGAGGGAGGGAGGTTTGTCTGGGTGTCCTCCTCAAGGACCAACATCAAGGTAATGACCAACAAGTTAAATCACAGAACAAGGATGCACCCAAATGCTGGAACCAGACACAGTCTAATTAATCAACCTAAAAGAGATGAATAATTCTGTTTGCAGGGCAGTCTGGGTGTGCTCTGCAGGGTCACCATCTACCAGCATTCAGCCAACTGCCAAAACCTGCAAACACTCCTGCTGAGGTGACTCAGTTCCTACCTTTCTACTCACAGCTACGAGGTTGCAACCAGCTAGTCCAGGACCCTGCCTGGGACCCACCACCACCAGATCACAACTAAGGGCAGCTGTGGTTATTATTCATTAGTAGATTGGGCAAGTAGATCCAAATCCAACTCTGCAGCACCCCGAGGTCCTTACAGCACCTGGAGCCTGTTGTGCCCAAGCCCACAGCAACCTGGCACCTTTATTCTCAGCACATCCCCAGGCTGAAGGCAACACTGTCCTCCTCACCCTGCTGAGGTCCATGGGGACAGGCTCAGCACCCAGGCCATGGTCACACACTCAACCTCCAGCAGAAATGAAGGGATTTAACATCACCTCCTTCAGTCAACAATGAACTTTCTCCTACCAAGACCAGAAGGACACCCAAGGCACAGCCATGCCCACGTTACTGGGTCACACCAGTGAGCCCACCTTTAAAACCCAACCACCCAGCCTGCTCAGAGGCTGCTCTTCATGAGGAGAAGGCAAACCTGGCTCAGCATCATCCATAACTTCATAGAGTCAGAGATTTGTCAGGGTTGGAAGGGACCTCAAAGCTCATCCAGTTCCACCCCCCTGCCATGGCAGGGACACCTCCCACTAGAGCAGTTGCTCACAGCCCCAGCCAGCCTGGCCTAAAAAATGTCCNACTTCCCACCACCTTGGTTCCACCAACATCAGCAGCTGCTCTGAGAGCCCCAAGGGGTGGACCGTGCCCATGCAGGACAAGGATTAGGAGGGAGGGGAGGAGAGGAGGAGCTCTGGGGGGGTTTTACCATTCACAGCATCAGAGGTGCTGCCGAAGGGGTCAGCCAGAGGCAGGATATCAGGGAGCAGAAGCGCAGTCTCAGGAGATTTGAGGCCCTCAATCAGTTTCTCTGGGTTAAGCAGGAAAAAGGAGGAAGGCAGGCAACAGAAAAAAGGCAAAAACAAGGAAAATAGAAGAGAAGACAACGTTAATCAGGTGCTCAGGTCAGTGGTTCATAGTCCAGAGTGTCAAGCTCTGCACAATCCTGTGTGCAAACACTTGGAGGTATCAGAGGGTGGATGTTCACCAGCTGGATGTGGCCATCTAGGACAATTGGGGACATCCTGGCCCACTTAGAATCAGAGAATGTTTGAGGCTGGAAGGGACCTCCAGAGCTCATCTGCTCCAACCTCCCTACACCAGCAGGGACATCTCTACCTAGGGCAGGCTGCTCAGAGCCCCAGCAAGCCTGGTCTCCCTCAGAAGCCACTGTAGGAGAGCATGAGTTCCTCTGCTCCTACCCAAAGCACAAAAGCTTTACACGACCCAATGAAAATTAAATAAATTTTAAAAATAAAGAAAACTTGCAGTTTTTCCCATCCCACCTCCCTATGGCTGGGGAGGTCTGTGTTAGTATCATGAGAAGAAAAGGAAGAGAGGAGCAGAAGCTCATGGTGATAGAGCCACATATACAACATAGAACCATAGAATGGGTTGGGTTGGAAGGGACCTCAAAGATCAGCCAGTTCCACCCCCCTGCCATGGCAGGGACACCTCCCACTAGAGCAGGTTGCTCAAGGTCCATCCAACCTGGCCTTGAACACCTCAGGGATGGAGCATCCACAACCCCCCTGGCAACCTGGGCCAGGGTCTCACCACCCTCACAGTGAAGAATTTCCTCCTCATTTCCAATCTCAATCTCCCCTCTTCCAGTTTGAACCCATCACCCCTCATCCTATCACTACAAGCCCTTGTGACAAGTCCCTCCCCAGCTTTCTTGTAGCCCCTTCAGATCCTGGAAGGCTGCTTCTGGAGCCTTCTCTTCTCCAGGCTGAACAACCCCATCTCTCTCAGCCTGGCCTCCCAGCAGAGGGGTTCCAGCCCTCTGATCATCTTTGCAACCCTCCTCTGGACCTTCTCCAACAGGTCCATGTCCTGGGAGCTCCAGAGCTTGATGCAAGACTTCAGGTGGGATCTCCCCAGGTTGGAGCAGAGGGGCAGGATCCCCTCCCTGCCCTGCTGGACACACAGCCCAGGACACGGGGGGTTTCTGGGCTGCACTCACCCATTGTTGACCCACATTGAGCTTTTCCTCAACCAGCCCCCCCAAGCCTTCCCCTCAGCACTACTCTCAATCCATACCCTGCCCAGCCTGGATTTGTGCTGGGATTACCCTGACCCATGTGCAGGACCTTGCACTTGGCCTTGCTGAACCTCATGAGGTTGTCCTGGGCCCACCTCTCAAACATCTACTGATTTGCTCAAGACTGGAATGCTCAGAGCCCTTCAGAGCTCCAGCAAACCCAGAAACCCCCGAGCTGCTCTGGTGCAGCCTCAGAAGCTGCCCTTGGGTGAAGCAGCTGTCCTGGTACCAATTAATTATCTCAACCATCAGGTCTCAACTCAGACACGTCACCCCCAGCAGCACAACCCCTGTGCTCCCCCTTCTCCTCCACACAAAGACACTGAGACAGCCTGGGCAAGATGTTCATCTCCATTATTACTCTGGTGGGTGGTGAGTGACTCCACAACCATACTGACCACATTGTGATAAGGAGCTTAATTATGCAGCTTTCACAAGAGCAAGAAGATCAAGAATATTTTCAGGATCTGCTAGAAGTTATCACCTTCAGGAGAAGGGCACAGGTAAAATTTGCTCCACACACAAGTTTATCCATGTTGATTTACTGGAACCTGGAATCAAGCAGCAGAATGAGCTGTGGTCCTGCCTCCACTAGACCCTCACCACAGTCTTACATCAATATTTTGAGCTGAAAGGTTGATATTATTATTTATTATCCAAAGAAAACGTGCTCAGAACCCCACAGAAGCCCAGTATGGAAGACCCATCATGTTGAGAAAGCCAAAGAAAAGCTTAAGTTTAAGCTGCACTGTTAAAAACATGATAATAATATTGATCTTTTTATTGCCCTATATAAAGAATAAAATAGCCTAGTGGCTTTAGAACTCCTTCCAGCAGGACAAATTCTTCCCAAGCCACCACACTCAAGCAACCAGGAGGTGAAAGACACCTAAAAAGGGACCCAAGAGGCAGTTCTGGCACCTTTGAAGCCCCTGAAGAAGGTCAACTGAAAGGAAGAACCTGGTGGGAGCAGCAGCCTTGGATGTGCTCGAAAACTTCCCACCTCTGTGAGGGTTGGAAGGTTGGATGTGCCAAAGAAGATGCACCCCAGCTGCAGAGGCACCATCCTTGGCTTCTCAGCTGGGCAAAGAGGAGGTTTCTCCTTGGATGGATGGAGCTGGGAGCAGGGGATGGCAACAAAAAGAGGTGTTGATGCCATCAAAAGGGGGCTGAGGATGGAAAACAGAACAACACAGGAGAGAGACTTGGGGACCAGGCACCAGGGACCATGCTCAATGCCAGAGGGATGTGGTACCAGGTATCCATAAAGTAGAGCTCATGTGGGATTTGATATCAGTTAATAGAATCAGAGAATGGTTTGGGTTGGAAGGGACCTCCAGAGCTCATCTGCTCCAACCTCCCTACCCCAGCAGGGACATCTCTACCTAGGGCCGGTTGCTCAGAGCCCCATCCAGCCTCACCTTGAAGGACTCCAGGGATGGGGCCTCCACCCCCTCTCTGGGCAGCCCCTTCCACTGATCTCTCACCCTCAGATTAAAGAACTTTTTAAAATGAGAATAAACACAACGTGCTTCTCCCTACATGTTCTTTTTACCTCCTGCCCCTGGGCTCAACTGGTTTTTGGTCTTGTTTTGTTACTGGTCTCATCATCTCCTCTCCTGGGTCCCTCATTGCTGGTGCTGCTCTGCCAATGCTGTTACAGGGCTGCTGATCTCTTAGTGCACAATAAAAAGGAATTTTACCCCTTTTGAGCAAGGCTGGGAAGTTTCACAGCAACAAGAAGGTGTCAGGAGACACCAGAAGTAACCAAGTCAGGTGCTTTGCTATTTTGAGGGCCAGCAGTTCACTGCCCTGGGTTTGAGGGCAACCCAGTGCCCTGGTTTCTGTTTCTGTTGCATCTTGTGCTAACCTGTAGGAACAGGAGATGAAGTGAAGGAACAAGCAGCTGCTTTTAGGGGGAAATTCACATTCAACCAAGAGCAAAGGAGAAGTTAGTGGAGGTCCAGCTCCACATTAATCAGCAAAACACCTTCTCCACCAGAGTTAGTTTGTTCTCTTCAGCACAACATGGTTATTAAATAACTCATGTGCTGGAGGAAACTTCTCCAAATCCACACCAGCCATTCCAAGAGCACCACGTGTGTTTCCAGTGGCAAATAAACCCAGCTCCTGAGCCTCTGCCTCACCAGGGCTGCAGTGACCAAGGCAGTGACTCAAGAGGGTCTCTCCTGCATCTAGACTGAGCATCAGGCAGTTTAACCACAAGCAGACCTAGAAAAAAATCAAAACCAGGTGCTGTCGTGATCTTCAAATGTATTTTGGGTTCTGCTACCAAGGGAATTCTCTGGCAGAAGTTGAAATTTTCCTTTCCAAGAGAAAAGCTGCTTCAGCTGCAAGGGAAGCCATGGTGGAGATGGTGAAGCCATGGTCTGGATGAGTGAGAGATGCAGAGAAGGAGAAGCTGGATAACTTGGTTTAGCTGTAGAAATGCAACAGTTCCAAGTCATGGACAACATGATCATCAACTGCAGAACAGGCTCCACCAATAAAGCAAAAAGCAAGTGTCTGCTGCTTGCTACAGCCTTGGGGTGACCTTCTCTAGGACACCCCCTCACCAAGATCTCCTGCTGGAGGGAAACCAAGAGAGAGGTTTTGCCACCAAAGCACCAGTTCCTTGTGACTCTGCAGGTGTGTGGGCACAACCACAACACTTTAGAAGTGGTCACAGAAGCTCAGTTATGAAACAGCAATAGAGCAAGAAATAAACATCCCAGCAGAACTTCTTCTGTGCTGCAGTTTCAGGGCTCACTGCAACTAATTTTGGGCATGTACAGAGCTCAGCTTGGAGCACCACAGGACAACAGACATTGTGTCAATCTCCAGGCAGTAAACTCAGATTTTCTAGCACCAGAGGCTCTTCTGCCTCAAATCCAACAGATAGATCTGGACTATTCATACAAAGACATATGAAGAAGCCTGAGGATGAACAAGGCTAAGAAAATGGAACCCAATAGAAAGAGATTTTCTACCTTACAGCTCCTGAAGGGCTTTTCTCCAACTCCACCTGGGAAACATGGGCTTCAATTGATAACCAGCCTCCCCCAGGAGGTTGTCTGGGAGGCATCCTCCTCCCCAAAATCTGCCAGATGCTTTCCAGGTCCCAGGGAAAAGCAGCTTGATCTGGGGTTGGGATTGATCCGATCGTTTTCTGTTGGGTTTCCTACTTCACCCAGTTCCAGCCCTGGGGGAGGTTTGCTCTGGCTTTGCTCCAGCTGGTGGGGATGCTGGCTGAGTAAGCAAGATCTGGTAGCAAGTCTGAAGAAGGTGTCTGAGCTTCAAAGCATGGAGGGGGGATTAAGAAGGGCCCTGTCAACCCTTCCCAGAGCTACAGCCCAGCCACACGCAGCCTTTATAGAGAGCTTCACATTCTACCTACGTTCCCAGCTCCTCACAGGAAGAAATCACTGGTTGTTCCCCATCATGGAGTAAGCAGAACACATTGCAAAGAAAATCAGAGCAAGAGCCCCCAGCTAAGGGCTCTTGGAGGCACCCCCAGATGGTTGGTAGCTTCAGAGAGTGGAGAACCAAATCAGTTCCTCCAGGAATGAGAGCAAGAGCTTGGACCTTTCTCTTCAGATCCCTTCTTCTCTACCACGTGCACCAACCTGATTTCTTGAGATTGACAATTAGTCAGTTTGCATCTGCAGCACCAGCAGTGCCAAGACTGGAGGCTGCCATGCTGCAGCTGTACTTGGCAGTAAGGGACACAGTATATGCAGAAAGCTCTTTAAGAAGGTCTAGAGTTGAAGAGTGAAGAGGAAGAAGAGGAAGGAGAGGAAGGAGAGGAAGGAGAGGAGGAG
>VYZX01010456.1:28188-47704 GCA_013401335.1 Brachypteracias leptosomus
AGAAGAGAGAAGAGAAGAAAAGAAAGGAGAGAAGAGGAGAGAAGAAGAGATAAAAGAAGGAGAGAAGAAGAGGAGAAGAAGAGAAGAAGGGAAGAAAAGAAGAGAAGAGGAGAGAAGAGAGAAGAGAGGAGAGGAGAGAAGAAGAGAAGAAAGAAGGAGAGAAGAAGAAGAGAAGAAAGAAGGAGAGAAGAAGAAGAGAAGAAAGAAGAGAAGAAAGAAGAAGAGAAAGAAGAAGAAGAGAGGCACCCAGGCTTTTAGTTAGAGCAGGCTATTAGAAAAAAATAAAGACTCCTGAGAAACTTGCGAGTTAAAACGGGAATGATGAGTAAAACTTTGTCACTGAACATTCAAGATGCAGCATCTCAAAGGCCAGGAGGGCCCCAGGCAGCAGCACACACAGCAGGGATGTTACTCACTCGTGTACCACGGAGGAGTAGCACAGAGAGAGCTCAGTAGAGCACACAGCAGAGTCCTCTCCTGCGGCTGTCCACTGAGGAGGAAAGACAAGGTGGTGGTGAAACTCCTGCCAAGCCAAGGGGCAAACCACCCAGGGAGGCTCAGATGAGGCACTCAGGGAGATCTCTGCCTATTGATTAATCAAGGATGAAAGATGAAAGGAGATCCTGCATGTTATTGAGCAACAGCACTTTGGCTGATCAAGGGAAGGACTGGACTTTAATTCTCCTAATGGAGTGTCTGAAAGGGAATTGTTACTTTACAGCACAAATAGAAGGGAAAAAATAGCAGCTGGCATGTTTTAAATAGACATGACTTTGGAAACACCAGAGAACAGCAGGACAATCATAGAATCAGAGAATGATGAGGCTGGAAGGGACCTCCAGAGCTCAGCTGTCCAACCTCCCTACCCCACAGGGACATCTCTACCTAGGGCAGGCTGCTCAGAGCCCCATCCAGCCTCACCTTGAAGGACTCCAGGGATGGGCCCTCCCCCCCCTCTCTGGGCAGCCCCTTCCCCTGATCTCTCACCCTCATGGTAAAGAACTTTTTTCTAATCTCCAGCCTCAATCTCTCCTTTCCCAGCTTAAAACCATCACCCCTTGTCCTGTCATTACAAACCCTTTTGAATGTTTAACAGTGGCTCCTTCAGGGGTCAAAATCAAACTATTTTAGTTTAACTGCCCAATATTTGTCAAATACCCCTTTGGATCAAACCCAAAACCCAGACAGAAGCAACTCTAGATTATTTACACTCATTTAATTGGGATTCCAGTGGTCTATTGGTTTTGTTTTATCCAGAAAACACCCTATTGCATTCTCAATTAATAATACAGCAATTAATTCATCATGGTAGCAGATGGGTCGTTCCCCTTTTGCACCTTCCCAACTCAAGATGTAAACTCCAATCATGGTTCACATCAATAAGTGTTTGTGCAGAGCTGAAACCACTTGATATTCCAAGATGACAAATTAAGTTCTCATTAGAAATGGAATTTTTCTTTTATAGTTGCCATAAACACCATAGTAGGTGAGCATAAAATTGTCTTCTCAGAATGTATGGGCCTGGGGTAGAGAGTTATGCCAATTAAATTAAATAAAATTAAATTAAATACAGGTATTCTGTGCCAGAAAAATCAAAGAGCTTTCCTATATTAGTACCAGTGGCCCTGGTAAAGCTGCTGAGCTCGTGTGTTCTGAGAGGGGTGTCAATGGTTGAGTCCCAGCTCATCTCCAGGCACTGGAATCACAGAATCACAGAAGATCAGGGGTTGGAAGGGACCTCCAAAGATCATCCAGTCCAACCCCCAGCAGAGCAGGAGCACCCAGAGCAGGTCCCACAGGAACACGACCAGGGGGGCTTTGGATGTCTCCAGAGAAGGAGACTCCACAACCTCCCTGGGCAGCCTGGGCCAGGCTCTGGCACCCTCACCACAAAGAAGGAATGGGGAGGAGCAGAGTCTCCTGCTCAGTGACTTCTCCATGTGGACCCACACCCACCACCTCATCTCTCTCCTCTTGTGCAGGGAGGAGAGGATAAGCCAGGAGAGCTTTGTCTGCAAGGAGGAGAACATTTATCTAGGTGGAGGGGACACTCCCCTCCCCTCCCACCCCAAACCAACCAACCCTCCAACAACCAGAAAGGAGCATTTGTGGCAGGACATTTCATTCAGTCCATCCCTCACTCAAAATCTCATCTGAGCAGATGTTTCTAGAGGAAAGAGGGCAGATCTCAAACCTTCCCTGACATGGGTGCCTGAAGAGCACAGGTGGCTACATCAAGACACCACTTGAGCTTTTCAACACCAGCATTAAGGGACCTGGGCAGAAATATTCACATGCTCTGGTCAAACCTCTCCTTCAATACTTCTGCAAAGCAGGATTCCAGGATTGGGTCCAAAATCCATTCACACCAATAGAAATGAAGTCAAAACAAACCAAAAAAACCTCAGAATTGGGACTATTCACAGAGCAAAACCTCAATGACAAAGGGAAGGATCTGCCTTGAAGTTCATCTCTTGGTTTAACCCCAGGTCTCCAGAACACCCTGTGCAAGATTCAGCCTCTGGTGCTTGTAGGAGCTCAATCCATCCTGATAGACACCAAATAGCCCCACACAGCAGAAAAATCCCCATCCTGACCAAACCCTCCCCTCCCATCAGTTGGCAGCAGAGTCTGCAACAAGCTTATTAAGAACTTGGCTCATTTTCCTACCCATGCACAAGGAGAAATGTTTTCAGCATATTTAATTCTCCCCTATTTTCACAGCTGGTTTGCCATATTTTGATGCCCCTCCTGCCAGCTCCTCTTCCCAGTCACAATTCCATTAGGAATTGCAGCCATCACACACTGGAAAAGGAGGAATATATTGAAAATCTTCCTGCTGCCATTTGATGGTTGCCCAGAGCTGGAATTTCTGCCTTCTGGGGGTGCTGATACCTCTTCTCTAGAAGCACTTACCCACAACAAACAAAAACCAGCCTCCCCTGGGCTCTCACACATCTCCAGCACTGTAAGGCCTGAAGTGATAGGACAAGAGGTGATGGGTTCAAACTGGAAGAGGGGACACTTAGATTGGAAGTGAGGAGGAAAGTCTTCACTCTGAGGGTGGTGAGACCCTGGCCCAGGTTGCCCAGGGGGGTTGTGGATGCTCCATCCCTGGAGGTGTTCAAGGCCTTGAGCAACCTGCTCTAGTGGGAGGTGTCCCTGCCATGGAATGAGATGATCTCTGAGGTCCCTTCCCACCCAACCCATTCCATGACTCTATGAGTGGTCTGCTGGAACCTCCCACTCAAGATGTGTCTTTACTGTAGACATTTGACTGATGACACAGACCCAAAGGTGTGATCTTGCTAAACCTCTAGAAGAGCAGCCCAGCTGAAGGCCACATCTGGCAGCTGCAGCTCCACAGCAGCACAAGCCTCCATCTGACCATGTTCAGGCCACCTGGGGATGCATCCTTGGCTATTTGTCCTGGGTTAAGCATCACTTACATGTTTCTCAGGCATCTGTGGCAGAAAGACTCATCTGTTCTTCTGGGGAAAGGTGGGAAAGCCCAAGGAGGTCTCTGGCCAACATCCCAGTGATGCCACCTGCACCCTCAGGTGCCAGCACAGGGAATAAATTTGTGGCTTAAGCAAGAAAAAAAGAGCAGAGCTCCCAGCCAGCCCCTCAGCTGCTGCAAGTTTAGACACAGAGCTGACAAAACTGGCTCTGTATGACAAAAAAAAGGGAAAATCCCAACTCAAAGCCTCACTTATCCTGTCCTGAGAGCCTCAGAACAACACTGCTCTTGTAAGCAAGGGCTGAGGGCTCCTGCATCCACTGCTGGAAGGGCTGAGCCTGCTCCTGGCTGATCAAAAGGCAGATGGAAAATGTTCTCAGTGAGATTCCCTATCAAGGTTTCTCAGCAATACAAATATTCCCCACAGTAACCATGTAGTTAGCAAGTGTCCACAGAAATTCAGCTGCTTCCAGAGGCAGGTTGGAGATGTGGGAGTGGAGATGCTGGTGTCCTGCAGGCTGAAGTCTTGCCCAGCTCCAGGGACCCAAGGGGAACACCTCAAAGGTGCCTTTCACAAGCACCTCTGAGACCTCCTGAGTCCAACTCCAGGGTTTTTGTCTTTTCTGCTGACTTCACAAGCACAGCCAATCCCTCTCTGCTTTCAAAGCTAAGGAGAAGTCTGTAGCTCTGGTCCTTGAAAACATTCATGAGCTCCTTGGTCAGGCACTGAAAGAGGCTGCCCAGGGAGGTGGTGGAGTCCCCATCCCTGGAGGGGATCAACAAAGGAGTAGATGTGGGGCTTGGACACAGGGTCTAGAGGTCAGGGAGATGCTGGACAAAGGTTGGACTTGATGATTCTTGAGGTCTTGTGCTGCCAGCTCTCCTCTTCCTCAGGCCAACACCAAACTCAGCAACATCCCCTCAGCAGAACTTCAGCTTTTATTCTTCATCTGTTTGCTCTTCTCCATCATCTTTTATTCTTTATCTATTTGCCTTCTTTACTCATAGAGTCATTGAATGGTTTGGGTTGGAAGGGACCTCAGAGATCAGCCAGGTCCAACCCCCCTGCCATGGCAGGGACACCTCCCACTAGACCACGTTGCTCAAGACCTTGAACATCTCCAGGGATGGAGCATCCACAACCCCCCTGGGCAACCTGGGCCAGGGTCTCACCACCCTCACAGTGAAGAATTTCCTCCTCATTTCCAATCTAATTCTCCCCTCTTCCAGTTTGAACCCATCACCCCTCATCCTATCACTACAAGCCCTTGTGAAAAGTCCCTCCCCAGCTTTCTTGTAGCCCCTTCAGATACTGGAAGGCCCCAAGAAGGTCTCTCTGGAGCCTTCTCTTCTCCAGAGGGCTCAGAGAAACTCCAAGCTCAATCCTTCCCATATTCCAAATCCCACTGATTTGCAACCAGCTCCTGAGCACTTACATAACCCTGTGCTGAGCAGTGTTGGCTGCTGCATCAGCAGCTCCCAGGAAGGACTTTGAGGCAGCACTGCTATGGAAATGGAAATAGCTCCCAACTGCACGGGGAGATTCTGCCAACTCAGGGAAGGTTCCATCTGAACACGGAGCAGGAATTTGCAACAGGCCTTGGAAGCCAAAGAAACCCTGATTCTTATGGAAAGAAAGATTAACAATAATAAAAATGATCATTTCCAAGCTGGAGAGCAGTTTGAAAATGGTTTAGGTCCGAGCAGGTAATTCCCTGGTGATTGTTCTTGGCTTGGAATATTGAGTCTTTACAGATACCCCCATTGACATGACATCAAAACCAGGACAACCCCAAGGGCTGCTGTGAAAACCAAGGGGTCTCCTGCTCAGCACCCCTCCCACCATCACCCCAACAACAGCTACACACCATCCCCACCCTGAGCTCAGCACCACCAACCAGGGCTCCAGGTGAGCCTGGAAACAGAAGCAGGAGGTTCAGAGCACAAATAAACCACCAGAACCTGCCCCCACCCCCCTCCAGCACCTGAGTCCTGGTTACCTGGCGTGTCGGACAACGGGAGAGGAATGAAAGGGTCAGGCACAGTCAGGAGAGGAGGGGTGGTGTCCAGACTCAGGATGTCTTTCGTTTTCTCAGCTGGGGACCAGGGAGAGAAGAGCAGAGTGAGAGAGAGAAGGGAGAGGAGCAGAAAGCTCCCAGCAGCATCTCAGCACAGAGCAGTGCTAGAGCCCAAGCTATGGCCTGACATGAACACACAAGGTCAGAAGAAGTTCATGTTGGTAGTGACAAGGAAAAAAACCCAAATAAATCTAACAACTATGACCATGCAGCTCAACACAACTGAAGCCAGACCTCAGAACATTCCTTGGAAGGGAAGTGTGATTATCTGGCTGAAAAGCCCCAAAGACCTGGCAGCAGGACAGCCCCAAGCTGGGTCTTCATCTGACACACAAGATCCAGCATCTCCCAGGCTTAGACAGGTTGGGGTCTTGAGGAACAGAAGGGTTACCAGTGTCCAGCCCAGTGCAGCACCAGCAGAACTTCCAAGACACCAAACCACAAGATGGGAGAGTCAAGGGGCACGTTTTAAAGCCAACACTAAAAGAACTGGATGTTCTGCAGCATCCAGAAAGCCCAGGAGGTGCAGATGCTCCTCAGGCTTTGCAGAAGGTGTTACAGCTGGATGTGGAGCTGCTGCCACTCAACATCACTCCACAAAGGCTGATGGAACATCATCAACTGCTCAGCCAAACTCAAAGTAGCTCCCCAGAGGACTCTTGCATCATGGACTTCAACTTAACTCACAGGTAGGAGCCCACAGCACCAAGCTCTGGTAGGAACTCCTCTAAATCTCTTCTTTATAAACAGAAATAAGCATAAATGGGTTTGGTGCTTCTTGCCCCACAGAGGATTCTCCAATCTCTCCCAGGACTCCTCTCACCAAGGTTTGGTGGGGAAGCACCAAGCAGTTTGTCATCACCAGCAATGGCTCATGAGATGGGGCAGAGGGTGACTCCATAGAAGGCTCCTGGAAGCAGGTTCCCAACCCTGTGCTTGGTGGGTCTTTGCAGGAATTGCTGCTGAAGAACCAGAAACAAGCAGCAGCAGCAGCACTCACTGAGGGTTGTCAGCAAAGGAGGGTTGGTACCAAAGGAGACACCAGACAAGGTCACACGTGCAGAGACCTCTGCAGAAGATCCGTAGACCAGCCAAGGAGTTGTGGCCTCTGGACCCAGCCAGTGTAAAAGGTCTTGTCTTCACCATTTAACACATCAGTTGAGGCCAACTGTGCCCTCTGAGGACCTGTCCTGCCCAATCCTCTCTGCTACCCTCACTCTGCAGAGACATCCCTGCTCCTCCTCCACACAGCCCAACAACCACAGCCAGGGACCATCCTCCAGCACGTCTGATGGTGTCTCCAAATCCAACTTACTGTACACCACGTGTTTTACTTCTAATTATGAGCTGCTTGGAACTTCAACATGTCCAGAAGCTTCTTGTGACCTTAAGGGGCTTGGTTTAGTTTCTTCTCTCACCAAAAGCCTCACCTCTGCCTCCAGACAGTGCCTCCTGTCTCCACTGCCCAACCAGGACATACATGTGCTGTTCCTACCTTCCCTTCTTCATGGAAGGGCCAACCCTCTCCTCCAGCTCAATTTGTATCAGTTCCACCTTCCTTTCCAAGAGGCTTTGACAAAGAGCTGCCACTTTTTTTCAGTGCTGTCCCATAGGACACACTCACAAACTCACCTGATCCAGCAGTGAAGGAAGAGCCCCCAAAGGCATCTGCCTGGGCTGCAGATGAAGCTGGCTGGAAACCTGGAATCAAGTTCTCTGTGGAGCTGCCCATCTTCTCTGGAGCTTTCCCTGGAATAGCAGAGAGAGATTTAGGGGAAACACTCCCACTCTGAAGGCAGGTGGCTCACCTAGATTTTTTAGGACACTATTTAAGCTCCTTCCTGCAAATCTTGGCATGCAGATGAAGAAGAGTTTCTCTGTAGCTTCTACACCCAACTGACCCAAGGCCACTTCAAAGGCAGTTTGGACCTCTGAGGATCCTGCTGATTTAATTGCTCAAAGAGGACATGGACCAAGAGGGAAACTGGAAGGATTTTAACTCTTCCAGGCAGAGAGGACCATAGTCATATGGGAGCACCCCAAAAGCATCATCATTCCACATCATGAGCAGCCTGCCCTAGGTAGAGATGTCCCTACTTGTGGAGAGAGGTTGGACCAGATGACCTCTAGAGGTCCCTTCCAGCCTCAAACATTCTCTGATTCTCTTCTGTTGACACCAGCTCCATGAACCTACCATCACCCAGCTTGGCAAAGTCCTTGTTGAGCAGCTCCTCAGCTGTGAGCTTGGAGAAGTTATCATCATCAAAGGGGTTCCACGTGGAGACGTCGGGCGGGTTATAGACGTTCTGCTGCGAGGTCCGTGGGGAGCCCGAGGGGGTGGTGGAAGCAGATCTGGATGGGATCACCCCAACCAAAGAATTGTTAGCAACCCACCTGAAGTCCTCTGGCCAGCACTATGAGCTGGGCCAAGCTACTGCATTTTCAGCACTCCCTACTGCAAACACTCAGCACAAAGTCCTTGTATGCACATGCCCAGAAAGTTGGGGCCACCTTATCTCCTCATAAGCTGGTTGAGCATCCTGGGGTCATGAAGAGAGGCTGAAAGACTTGGGGCTTTTTAGTCTAGAGAAGACTAAAGGGGGATCTTATAAATTCCTCTAAATACTTAAAGGGTGGGTGTCAGGAGGAGGGGGCCAGCCCTGGCAGGGGGGTTGGCTGAGATATCTCCAGAGGTCCCTTCCAACCCTGATCACTCTGTGATAAGCATCTCATTTGAAGCCATTAAGTGATTAAGCATCAGGACAGGCTGCCCAAGGAAGTGGTGGAGTCACCATCCCTGGAGGGGTTCAAAAATGAGATGTGGTGCTTCAGGACATGGTTTAGGGGTCAGGGAGATGATGGGATGAAGGTTGGACTTGATGATCCTGGAGGTCTTTTCCAATCTAAATGATTCTGTGATTTTCTGCAATGCCCACGTGGAGGGTTCCTGCCTGCAGACACCATAACCTGAGCTGGCAGCTACTGGGGCTGCTGGTGGGAACAACACTGGCTTTTCTGACCCAGAGCAAGGCCCTGTTGGCTTGGCTTTTGGGGAGTGTGGAAGCACTCAGGAGCTCTCTACTCCACCCTCATGAGACCNATTCTGTGATTTCTGCCCACGGGGAAGTTTCTCAGCAAGTTCCTGCCAAGCCCTAAATTGATCTTGGGAACGCCCAGGTTCAGGTTTTGCTGCCTCCATCATCTCAGAGCTTTGCCTGGGAAATCCCTGAAGATCCACCCTCTCCCTCCCTCCCCTTTGACCCCAGATGAGCAGCCACCTACTTGGACTTGTTGAGACTGGCCTCAGCAGCAGCTGCCTGCAGGAGCTGGGTGGACTTGCTGGCTGGAACCCCAAAGACAGCGCTGTGGGTGACATCACTCAGAATCCTCCTGTGTCCTGCACGCTGGGTCTTGGGGGAGGATGGGGGGGTGAGGGAGCCCAGCTTCTGCCCCTGTGCTGCTGGGGGGGTGCTGGCTGCAGGCTTCTGCTGTTGCCTCATCTAGGAGAGAAAATACAAGGGTAGCTCCATGGTAGCCATGATGATCTGACCACAAATCCAACCTTCAAGTCATGGACTGGGGACAGGGAAGGGAAAAAAAAAACCCAAACCAAAAAACAAACAAAGGAATGAGGAGCAGGAGGGGATTTGCTGGTCTAGAGTATTTCAGAATTACAACTGCACAAGCAGAGACTTTCTCCCCTCTCCATGGTGCAGCTCTGGAGGTAAAGCCTCTATGAGCACGTGTCACTAAAGGTCAGCTGGTCTCAGAAGCTTGCTCATGGGTAAAGAGGCTGAGATCCAGGGCAGAGCTACAAGAAAGGTCAGAGCATGCAGGAGTCTTGTCACAGGGACACAGGGAGCTGGGGGGAGCTGAAGAGCAAGTCATGTGGGATTGGGTCAAACCCCTAAAGGAGCACAGGTCTTCTGGAGGAGCCTTGTGCAAGAAGATTTCTGAGATGTCTTTTAGGAAACAACAAAGAAAAGACCATAGGAGCAACGTTTGTCATTAAAATCTGGAGTAGAAAACAGGAGAAGTTTGTGTTTAGGTTTAAGACAAGGGAATCCAGCTACAAACCCTTGGGAAACTTCAAGGGGTTTCTCCAAACTCATCATTGCAGCCTTCGTGTCTGAAGGGGCTACAAGAAGGCTGGGGAGGGACTTTTTGCAAGGGCTTGGAGTGATAAAACAAGGGGTGATGGGTTCAAACTGGAAGAGGGGAGATTTAGATTGGAAATGAGGAGGAAATTCTTCACTGTGAGGGTGGTGAGACCCTGGCCCAGGTTGCCCAGGGGGGTTGTGGATGCTCCATCAATGAACATGTTAGATGGGGCCTTGAGCAACCTGCTCTAGTGGGAGGTGTCCCTGCCATGGCAGGGAGGTTGGGACTGGATGATCTTTAAGGTCCCTTCCAACCCAAACCATCCTATGATTTGATTTCCTTCTTTTTCCCATTACCTCAGCCTGGGGTTAAACTCACAACCCCACAAACACTTGAAGGACTGTTGTGCAGTGATTAACAGCAGCACCACTGCCTGTCAGGGGATTTTTCAAACTCTTCTGTCAGTGAGATCTCATGGCTGGATTCATGAGATATTATGGTTGGGTTTAAAGCAGGAAAACTAGAATACAAGGAGCAGAATCCTGCCCCCATCACCTCTCCCTCCATGTACTAGCTCCATCCTCCCCCCCTGCATCACCCCAGCTTGATTTCAACCAAGGAGGATCAATGAAAAACCTAAGAGAGCACTGAGGAGTCCCATCCCCAGTGTGGTGCTTCACTCCAGCAGGGCTGAGCTCTCCTGCTTCTCATCCAGCACCTGCAGGGAGACTGAGCCCCTGTGGCTGAGGAGCAAACTGACCTGTCTGCTTCTGAGGTGCCCACCTCAGTCTCACTATGTAGGTCACTGCAGAATGGTACCTTTGGTGCTGAGAAATGAAAGGGCAGCACCAAAATCACCCCAGAAATCACCACAGACCTCATCAAGCTGAAGGTTGGCAAGGTGAAAAGGTTCTGAGAGGTCCTGGCTTGGTATCTTCTGAGCCCAGTGTGGTTTCCCCTGTCTCCAGCTGCATCCATCCTGCTCAGCCTTCCAGGGGGATAAGGTTATTTATCAATTTAGCTGATTTAATACAATTCAGGCTTGTTTTGTGCTCCTGAATCACAGCAAAGCTCTTTAGAGAGGCACTTCAACACGTTTCAGGCATTTCTCCTCTAAAAGGCACAGGGTAATGATGGGCTCCATCCAAACCCTGTCAGTGTGCACCAAAATCCCCTCCACTTCCAGCAAACTGACCTGCCCCAGGTCATTCAGCAAACAATAAGCCCAGGAACAACAGCTCCAAGCTCTAACAACCAGCTCAGCACTGGAAATTAAAAGGGGGGTGACTGTGACAGAGCTTTGGGACACCCCAGAGAGCAGCCCCAGCCCTGCTCCCCCAGCACAGCTCAGGTCTCTGCCTCCTGGAGCTGAGTGCTCATTAATCCCCAATGTCACTTCAAAGGAAACATGCTCAAGGGATTAATTAGGCCCTGAATAAGTGGGAATTCATGGGCAAGCAAGCACGAGCTGACCCTCAGTTTGGGCTCCAACACTGAGCACCTGAAGGGGTTTGTTAGCAGATGCTGTTTGTTTTCTACATGGCCCAGAAGGACCAGCAGCTCTTGCCTGGTGCCTGCACAGGGCTTCTTCCAACCACCCAACTAGAGTGAGGGACATCCCCCTGAGCTCCCCAAACCAAGCAGGAGCAGCTGGGATTGCAGGAAGGAAAGCAGGAGGCACCCAGAGGTGCTGCAGAGGCTCTGGCAGAGCCTCCTGCAGGGCTCACCTGTGGGCAGCCAGCCTGGCCCTGCTGCAGAACATCACACTGGCCAGGAAATAAACTGCATTTACCTTGGACATCTGTCCAGAGGAGTAAAGGGGATGATTTATTCATTTATTTTTAGATGTGGTGCTTTGAAAACTTGACTTTCCACAGTATCCATTAGAGAAAGGGTATCCCAAGGCCAGGAAAAGGCTGCTGGCACCTTCCCCTGCATCAGAGCCATGAAGACAAGAGGGAAGTTCTCCAAACAAGCAGCAAACCCCAGCACAAATCCAGGCTGGACAATGAGTGGACTGAGAGCAGTCCTGAGGAGAAGACCTGGGGGAGCTGGTTGATGAAAAGCTCCACATGAGCCAGCAATGGGTGAGTGCAGCCCAGAAACCAACCCTGTCCTCCTGGGCTGCTCCCCAGCAGCGTGGGCAGCAGGGCAGGGAGGGGATCCTGCCCCTCTGCTCCAACCTGGGGAGACCCCCCTGAGTGCTGGGGCAGCTCTGGAGTCCTCAGCACAGCAGAGCCATGGAGCTGTTAGAAAGGGGCCAGAGGAGGCCACAAAGATGATCAGAGGAGCACCTCTCCTATGAAGACAGGTTGAGAGAGTTGGGCTTGTTCAGCCTGGAGAAGAGAAGGCTCCAGGGAGACCTTGTGGCCTTCCAGTATCTGAAGGGGCTACAAGAAAGCTGGGGGGGGACTTTTCACAAGGGCTTGGAGTGATAAAACAAGGGGTGATGGGTTCAAACTGGAAGAGGGGAGATTGAGATTGGAAATGAGGAGGAAATTCTTCACTCTGAGGGTGGTGAGACCCTGGCCCAGGTTGCCCAGGGGGGCTGTGGATGCTCCATCCCTGGAGGTGTTCAAGGCCAGGCTGGATGGACCTTGAGCAACCTGCTCTAGTGGGAGGTGTCCCTGCCCTGGCAGAGGGGTGGAACTGGCTGATCTTTGAGGTCCCCTCCAACCCAACCCATTGATGATTCTATGATCTCACCACTTGCTCCTGGGGCTGCACTGGCTGGGCTGGGCTCTGCTGGGCCTGGGGCTGTGGTGTTGCTGAGGCTTGTTGCTTTTGCTGGGCTGCTGCTGCTGCTGCTGCTGCTGTCTTCTGCTGCATTGCTGCCTGCTGGGCCAGCCTCTGCTGCTGCTGCTGCTGCTGCTGCTGCTGCTGGTAATAGTTCTGCATCAGCTGCTGCTGCTGGGCAGGGGCTCCTTGCTGCATCACTGGGAACTGTGAAACAACCAGCTGAGGTTGGGAACTGGGGCACCACCACCAGCTACAGAACAGTCACAGCCACCACAAGTGGCAAAGCACTAACAGGCTGTGATGGGCTGGAGACCATCTGCAGAGCACTATTGGAAAATGTCCTTCTGGTCCAACATTAGCTCTGGGCTGCTATAAACACCTCAGTTAGACACCCAAGTCTGTCATCTAGACACATGATGTCTAACACCTCCTGTGCTCACCAGCCTCCATGTCACACAGACACTAAACCTGCATCTTTCTGCTGAAAAGCCACGTGAGGCTTCTTGTGCCACACAGAGAAGAGAAGCTGTCCCCCCTGCTCATCAGCTGAGCACTGACCTCAAGGACCTGGAACACTTGGAGCTCTAAAATCCCAACCAGCAGAGCTTACTGTACATTTGTACATGATAAAACTGTCTCCAGGCCTTCCACGTGGAGAGCTGAAGATGCCAGCCTTGTGTGCCAGAGCAGCTCACTAGAGAGCTGGAGACACAGCTTAAAACTGCACCTATCCCACCAAAAACCAACACAAGCATAGAAACAAAGAATCATTTTGGCTGGAAAAGACCTTTAAGATCATGGAGTCCAACCATCCCCCAGCCCTGCCAGGGCACCACTAACCCCTGGCCCTCAGCACCACATCTCCACACCTTGCAAACCCCTCCAGGGATGGGGACTCCACCCCTGCCCTGCCCAGCCTGGCACAGCCCTTCACAGCCCTGACCAACAACAANGCTGACACAGCCAAGACACAGCCCTGCAGACCCACCTGCTGAGCCTGCATCATCTGCTGCTGCTGGTAGTAGGCAGCCTGCTGCTGTTGCTGCTGCTGCTGCTGTTGGAGAAGCTGCTGCTTCAAGAAGAGCTGCTGTTGATGCTGAGGGGTGGCTTGTGGCTGAGTAGAAGGGACCTGGGGCTGTGCCTGTGATGGCTGCTGTGGAGCTGGGGCCTGCTTGGCTTGGGGCTGAGCTGGAGGCTGCTGGGGAGCTGCTTTCTGCTGGGGGACACTTGCTGGGAGAGAAGGCTGAGCACTGCCCAGGGCAGCAGGGCCTGCAACTGGCAGGGAGAGAAAAAACACACCAAGAAAGGACAGATCTGTTAGATCCACGTGCTTAGAGAGCACCCAGCAGGGTGGAAGCAGGTGGGGAAGGTGTCTCACCTTGGGGCTGGATGGCTGCCTGGGCCGTGGGTCTCTTCCGAGGTGTCAGGGCTGGCTGGATGGGGAGGATCCCAGGGTTGGGCTGTGTCTGTCCTGCTTTGGGTCTCTGCCGGGGGGCTATGGAGGTTTCCGTGGTGGGGATGGGGTCTGTCAGCCTGAAAAATAAGGTAAAGGATCAAAGGAGAGATTTAGGCTGGAGAGTAGAAAGAAGTTCTTTAATCTGAGGGTGAGAGATCAGGGGAAGGGGCTGCCCAGAGAGGTGGGGGAGGCCCCATCCCTGGAGTCCTTCAAGGTCAGGCTGGATGGGGCTCTGAGCAGCCTGCCCTAGGTAGAGATGTCCCTGTGGGGTAGGGAGGTTGGAGCAGATGAGCTCTGGAGGCCCCTTCCAGCCTCAACCATTCTATGATTCTAGGAAGAGCAGGAAGAGCACGAGGCTTTGCCAGCCTGATGCTTGGTGCAAGCAACACAAAATAGAGGTTTAAAGACTCATCCATATTTCAGCAGCATGCAACTGATAGAGGGGAAACATTTGTGGCCATCCAGACACATTTCCCTTCCTTTTTGCTCTCCAGAAAGCTGCCAGCACAGGAAAGCTGAACAGACCCATTAACCCACCACCAGCACTTCAACTTCTCTGCCAATTGTGGCATCTCCTCCCGTTGGGCAGCTGGAACTTGTCAGAATCACTCAACTCATTCAAATATTTGCCACAACATCTTGTTTAACTCCACTCAGAGCTCTGGATGAGCAGGTGAAGCTCATAATAAATGAGCAGCTGGTAGCTTTGGGGAGAGTTGTCTAAATTGCCATCTTCACTTCAACTGCAGCACAACCACCCCAGAATGAGGTCATTGGACCTCTCCTGATCTCTGCTCAATATTTACTGAGCTCCATAAATGCAGAGCACCAGGGGCAGGCAGCCAGACCCCACCCTGCCCTCCCTGCTTGTCAGATATTGAGTTATCTCCTATCTGAGTAACTGCACTCAATTATGAGAGCAAACACAGCAGCTCCTGGGATGGGCAGGCAGGAGGGAGGTTGCCCTGGTTCAGGGTCTGAAGAAAACTTGCTGCTGTTCCACCCACTCTGCAGTAAAATAGAGTTTTGTCCAGCACAGAATGTCCCACAGAGTGTCAGGGGGTGGGAGGGACCTCCAAAGATCATCCAGTCCAACCCCCAGCAGAGCAGGAGCACCCAGAGCAGGTCCCACAGGAACACGTCCAGGGGGGCTTTGGATGTCTCCAGAGAAGGAGACTCCACAACCTCCCTGGGCAGCCTGGGCCAGGCTCTGGCACCCTCACCACAAAGAAGTTTCTTCTCCTCTTCATGTGGAACCTCCTCTGCTCCAGCTCACACCCATTGCCCCTTGTCCTATCCCTGGCTGTCCCTGAGCAGAGCCTGGCTCCATCCTCCTCACACTCTCCCTTGACACATTTAGAACCATTCCTGAGCTCACCCCTCAGGCTCCTCTTCTCCAGGCTAAAGAGCCCCAGCTCCCTCAGCCTTTCCTCCCCAGGGAGATGTTCCACTCCCTCCAGCATCTCTGGGGCTCTGGGCTGGACTCTCTCCAGCAGTTACGTGTCCTTCTTGAGCTGAGGGGCCCAGCACTGGACACAAGATTCCAGCTGGGGTCTCCCCAGGGCAGAGCAGAGGGGCAGGAGAACCTCTCTCACCTACTCACCACCCCCCTTCTCATCCACCCCAGGCTGCCCTTGGCCTTCTTGGCCACAAGGGCCCATTGCTGGCTCATGGTCACCCTGCTGCCCACCAGCACCCCCAGGTCCCTCTCTCCTACGCTGCTCCCCAACAGCTCAGTGCCCAGTTTACAAGTCTCAATTACAGTGTCATAAGCAAAGCAAGGAGAAGAGGAGAAAACCCACAGCAGAGCAGAGCTCTCCCCACTAACTGGGCTCTTCAGGTGGAGCCTTCTTGGGTTTTTGTGTCTTCCCTACAAGAAATTGCAGCAATTTCACCCAGTAACTACTGGGCCAGGTTATCAACAGCCAAGGGTCACACAGACAGCAAAGGTCCCTGATGTGGTTTCTCAGCAGACCCATGATCTCTTGTGAGAACCCACCTGAGCACTGCATCCAGCTCTGGAGCCTCCAGCACAAGGACATGAACATGCTGGAGAGGGTCCAGAGGAGGCTACAAAGATGATCAGAGGGCTGCAACATCTCTCCTATGAGGACAGGCTGAGAGAGTTGGGCTTGTTCAGCCTGGAGAAGAGAAGGATCCAGGGAGACCTTATTGTGGCCTTTCAGTATCTGAAGGGGCTACAAGAAAGCTGGGGAGGGACTTTTCATGGGGACTTGGAGTGATAGAACAAGGGGTGATGGGTTCAAACTGGCAGAGGGGAGATTTAGATTGGAAATGAGGAGGAAATTCTTCGCTCTGAGGGTGGTGAGACCCTGGCCCAGGTTGCCCAGGGGGGGCTGTGGATGCTCCATCCCTGGAGGTGTTCAAGGCCTTGAGCAACGTGGTCTAGTGGGAGGTGTCCCTGACAGGGCAGAGGGGTTGGAACTGGCTGATCTTTGAGGTCCCTTCCAACCCAACCCAGTCTAGGATTCTCTGGGCCAGTTCCAGCCCCTCTGGAGAGCAGCCACAGCCCTTCTCCTGCCTCTGCTCCCAGGTCCTCTGGCTGCTGCCTCCAGCTGGATGACACACTAGATGCAGCCAAGTGCATGAACTCCAAGTGCTGCAGTCAAACAAAGACTGAGCTGTTGAGTCATGCTGAGGATCATCCAAAGTCCCACCCCCACCTCCCCAGGCACAAACATCTCCCCTAAGATCTGCAGTTTCTGCCCTTCAGATCAATGAGATCAATGGTTATTTACGTCGTGGAGGCAGCAGAGTTTGTCTCCAGGTTTCAATGCAAGCCCACAAGGAAGCAGCTAAATATACCCAGCATCTTCCTCACCAACAGCAGAAGGACAAAGGAGAAGGAGGAGAAGGTGGAGGTGGGTACCTGGCCTTTGGTTGACTCTTCTTGGCAGCAGCTTCGCTCGCTTTGACCGGGTCTGGGAGCTTAGCAGGGATTGGAGAGTTCTGCAGATCCCAGCACACCAGGGGTGGTATTTGGAGGGCAGAAAACAGAGTTAGAAAGAGTTTGCAATGAAACAAGGAGACTGAGGGATCCCCAGAGCAGTTACTCCTCGTGGTGGACACAGCACAAACACCTCAATGTTCATGTCATGAGGACACGGTGGCTTTAAAAGGGACAAACAGGGTTCAGCTTTTGGACCTTTTATCACACGTGGAATCTCAACAAAGCTCCACAGCACAACGTGGGCACTTGTAAAGGACAACCTGGGGGCAACAGCAGTGAGAATTATGGCTGTATTTTTTATAGCAGCATTAATAATAGCACCTAAACCTCATCCTATCCACAAAGACCATCAATAACCACCTGAACATGGGAATGAGGGGGGAAGTTTCTTCTTACCTGGAAAGAATAACCCAAAAAGTCATGTCAAAGTGTCCATAACACCATAAAATAATTCTCATTGGCTTTATTTTCAGATTGAAGTCTATAAAGATGGACTAAGAGGGGCAGATGGTTGGGTAAGGGCTGAGGTGGCTCAGCTGGGAGCTGGCTGGTCCCAGGCAGCAGACACAAAATTGTGATGTCTGAACCCAAATGCAGCAGGAATCACACACAGGCTGGGCTGAGTGTGCCTGGAAATCAAATTGGGTTCACCAGCACGGCCTCATTTTGCCTGTTCACATGCCCAGGATTTCTTGGGTGGCCTCACTGGCAATTGGGTGAGGAGGTAAATCAGGGACAAGCAGGAATAAGCCACGTGTGAAATGAAACCCTGATTCCTGTCCCCAAAAACACCAACACCCCAAATAGTGCTGCTGATTAGGAGCAAATAAAAGGACCCTCCTAATTCCAGAGCCACAATGTGCTCAATATTCAGCCAGTGCCACCTCCAACCTCCTGCACACAGCCCCACACCTTTGGTACTCACCTGGACGTTCTGGACTGGACACTCCTTCTTGGCCAGTTTGAATGCAAAGTAGGAGACCTGATAAATATCAGGCCTCTTATCAGGGTCTGGCTCAAGCATGTACCCTTTAAAAGACAGACAGAGATGCCACCATCAGAGCAATAAACAGATCCAGGCAATGCAGACACAGCAGTGAGTCAGACTAGAGACCAGGAAGGAATTGTTGGTGCTGAGGGTGGTGAGAGCCTGGCCCAGGGTGCCCAGAGAGGTGGTGGCTGCCCCATCCCTGGAACCATCCCAGGTGAGGTTGTCCAGGGCTCTGAGCAACCTGCTCGGGTTGAAGATGTCCCTGCTCAGGGCAGGAGGTTGGACCAGATGACCCTGAGAGGTCATAGAACCACTGAGGTTGGAAAAGAGCTCCAGGATCATCAACTCCAACCTTTGTCCAACATCTCCCTGACCCCCAGACCATGTCTCCAAGCCCCACATCTACTCCTTTGTTGAACCCCTCCAGGGATGGGGACTCCAGCACCTCCCTGGGCAGCCTGGGCCAGTCCCTGACCACTCTGCCACTAAAGAACTTCTTCCTAATGTCCAATCTCAACCCCAATCCAAACCCAGCCCCTCAACCCAAACCATCCCATGGTTCTACACTTGGTATGACCAGATGTTACCAAGGTCCCTGCCTCTCAAAGCACCCAACGGGTGGTCAGTGGGGCTGAGCTATCATGAGGGTCAGGGAGAAAGGGGTAACACAGACAGGCTGGGGGGACTAGGAGCCACTTTCCAACGTAGCCATGAACCATTTGCAGCTGCCATTGAAGGCTCTAGGGCAAGGAGGGGAAAAGCAGCAGCTCCCAACTTCTGCCCCTCCAAGTGACCCCGCAGGAAAGAGCCTGGGCCAAGCCTGGGGTGTCAGTGGGGCAGCCACAACCCCCCCCAAAGAAAACTCTGCTCTCTGCAAACACATCCCACTCTGTGCTAGTCCAGACTGTGGCTAGGGGGAAAAAAAAAATAATCAACTCAAACACTGTGCTGGAAACAAGAGAGCTGCCCCAGTCTGCCAAGAGTGGTGCTTTGTACCCTTAATTACACATTCACTCCAGCCAGGGAGTTATTTATAAATCATTTCAGTCCTGCTCCTCAATTCACAGAAGATGGATTCTTATCGGCAGCCCAAGTCACTGGGGCTCTTTTCAGCTCCTTATCCAAACAGATTTATTATTGGAGAAATACATTCCTGCATAAATGGGCTCATTGTGCAAGTTTCTGTAGGATTCTGCAGCCCAATGGTTGGTGTCTTCCTGCCTCTGCACAGAGCTCCCTGCAGCCTGCCTAGGGAAATCTCCTCCTCACCACTTCTTTCAAAGAGTGATCTACTAAACTACTCAAAAAAATCACTTTATCCACCCCTGGTGCTGATAAGTCTTGAGAAACACCAACTGCTTGAGTGTAGGAGCAGGGACATCAGAGCAAACCACAGAATACAGAGTGTCAGGGGGNCGTGCCCAGCACTGGACACCTCTGGTGGTTTTTTAGCCCTGGGAGGCAGGAGCAGGTCGCTGGTGGAGCCACTCACGGATGAGGCAGTGCATGTCCTGCGAGTGCCGGGAGTTGTCGGGGATGGTGAAGTTCCCATCACAAATTGCCACCTGGCTCTCCCCAAAGGGCAAGGTGAAGTAACACAGCTTGTAGAGCAAGCAGCCCAGGGCCTGAGGAGAGAGAAGAGGGTAAAAGGTTGAACAAACCCAAGCAGGGAATAGGACAATTTAAATATAGAATCATAGAATTGTCAGGGGTGGAAGGG
>VYZX01010456.1:48054-97402 GCA_013401335.1 Brachypteracias leptosomus
CCAGAGATAAGAGGCAAAGTGCTCCAGCTTGTCCTGCCTGACGTCAGGTCTACTCTTTAACACCCTGTGATCAACCTGAACACAAGCAGAGTTATACAGGAAGATAAAAACATGAAGAGTTGTCCCTCTAGACTGAGACACTGTGATCTGGGGGATGGTGAGAGGATCATCACCCACCCCCCAGCTCCACTCAGAGCCACCCTTCATGGCATTCAACAAGCAAAACCTGTTCCTGCCACATGCTGGGAGGAGAAAGCAAAGTAAGAGCAAAAATAAATGGCAATCATCATCCTTAATACATTTAATCCAACAAAAAACCCCAAACTGTTTCCAAGCACCTTTTCAACCATTATAACCAGGAGAGACAGCCAGACCCTGCCTTCTATTTCTGTGCTGCTTCTGACAGCCAGAGCCACCACCTATTTCCACAGAACATACAAGTCCTGCACAAAGGGCTGATTATGAACCACTCCCATCACCCAGGAGGGGAGAGGGGGAATTGTTGCCTCATCCCAAGCAACTCATCCTCAGCTCATCTCTTTTGTCAGAGCATTTCACAACCCAGTGGCACTGGAGTTTAAAATAGAACCATAGAATCATTGAGGTTGGAAAGCCCTCCAGGGTCATCAAGTCCACCCTCTGTCCAACATCTCCCTGACCCCCAGACCATGGCTCCAAGCCCCACATCTACTCCTCTGTTGAACCCCTCCAGGGATGGGGACTCCAGCACCTCCCTGGGCAGCCTGGGCCAGTCCCTGACCACTCTGCCACTAAAGAACTTCTTCCTAATGTCCAACCTAAACCTCCTCTGGGGCAACTTGAGGCCATCCCCTCTTGTCCTGTCCTTAGTTCCTTGGGAGAAGAGCCCAACCCCAGCCTCACCACAACCTCCTTTGAGGGAGCTGTAGGGAGCAATGAGGTCTCCTCTCAACCTCCTCTTCTCCAAGCTGAACAACCCCAGTTCCCTCAGGTGCTCCTCAGATGACATGAAACCTGCTGGGCTCAGCCTTTGGCTCCAAAACCCCTAAGTGGAGGCCCCACTGTGCAAACCACCACAGCTCACTGGGAAATGCTCTCAAACAGAATTCCTTCCATGACAGGAGGAAAAGAGCCCCTTGAGCCTCCAGGTCTCCACCTTTCCACATTATGCCAGGAAGACCTGCAAATCCCAGGCTCTCTGGCTGCCTCTGACAATCTCTTCACCCTGTTGCAGCAGTGACCTTCCCTCTCTGGGTCTCTAACATCAAGACACTGGTACAGGGACCACTTACAAACCTCCTGCTGAACCTGGTGGAGTGAGAGTCCCCCAGGAGCTGCTGCAGGAGCAGAGCTCAGAGAGGACAGAGGATTCTTCCCAGCAGATGTCACACCAACAACTTCCCCTCTTGTATTGCAGATGTTGAGCTACTGAGAACACATTAAATCCCTCCTTATATTGCTTCTGCTTTGCTGCTTCCTAGCTCAGGGCTCTGGCATCCACACACACACACTCTGAATCCCCAGTTCAAACACACCCTATTTGCTCAGCCACCACTAACAGCACAAACTGGGGGTTTTTTCATCTCCATCCCAACCAAAGGGAAGGTTTCCATCCTTGGCCAGGTGACCCAGGGATGGATGACACCACAGCTGCAGTTTGCTCTCAAGATCACAGAATGGTTTGGGCTGGAAGGGATCTCCAGAGCTCATCTGCTCCAACCTCCCTACCCCAGCAGGGACATCTCTACCTAGGGCAGGCTGCTCAGAGCCCCATCCAGCCTGACCCTGAAGGACTCCAGGGATGGAACCTCAAATTCTGACCAGTAACTTCAATGTCACACACTTGCAACTCAACCCAGGCACACGAAGCCACAATATTCTGAGTTTTCTGTTAACTCTTAAGATCCCAGATGAGATTTGCACCGTTCAACCCTAGAACTCCATATATCTCTAAACTAAACCCAGGTGGGAGGCAGCACACAAAGAACACCCTGCTCAGCAGCCACTCAGAAACATCAGAGGAGCTCTTTATGCAGAAATTGTCCAGCCTCTTATGGAAACTAAGTCACCCCAGCCAGTTCTTCTGTCATTATGATAATAAAAGCAAGCTGCAGGCTGGAGGAGGGATGTTGAGCAGCTTTTATACCTACCCAAATGTCTGCTTTTGTAGTAATGAGTTTGCCACTATAGAGGTTGACCATTTCTGGTGCTCTGTAGGATAATGTAGTGTACCTGCAGCAGAAAGAGCCAGCAGTGAGGTCAAGAGGGGTTATTCAGGTGAATTTTCACTATATCACATTCCAAAGTAATCCCAAATTCCTTATTTCCCTATTCTTTTTAGGGATGACAATCTATTGGAAAAAAATATCCTTTAACAGCAGCATCTGCTACGTACCTTTAAGAATAAAATCCTGAAAACTAAATAAAATCCCCTGCAAACCACCCTGTGGAAACAAGGTGGCCAAGACCCTTTCCTCAGGCAATCACTCACAGAGCTGTACAGGCATGTGAAGAACCAGAAGAGAAAAATTCAGGGTATTAACAAGGCCAATCAAATGTCCTCTGCAGTGTCCTCACTGTTGGGGCTCTGGCCAAGTGTATTACAAAGATTGTAACTGGATCTGTGGCTCCTAATGAAGGAGCTTCCACACCAGGACTCCTGCTCAGAGGGACTCTAAGCAAGGGGAAGGTTATTGTGCAGCTCAAACTAGAGAATCTGCCTCATTTGAACTAATCCCTGCAAACAGAAAAGCTGGAAACTGCCCCAGAGTTTAAGAGACTCCTATGGGTGGGTCAATGATTTCTGCTTGCATGAGATCTGCCTCCATCACAAGCACTGCCAAGGACAAGGGGTTTGTGGGCTTGTTAATAAGTGTAAGACTTAATAAGTGCCAAGGGACTGCAAAGCCAGTCTAGGACTCTAAAAACTTCATGTCAACAAGTGTGGGAAACCCACACTGGTGGAACTGAATCCTACCAAAAAGGAGGCACCTGCACCCACTTCTAACAGGCTGGTTTCCAGCCAGAGTGTGGCATTAATGGGAAGGTTCTAGCAGGGATGGTGTTAAAATTAAAGCTTTAACTAGAATTAAGCTCAAATTTCACTAAATTGAATTAAAACTTAAAGATCAAGGACCTGGAACCTGCTCTGTTCCTGCTCTAGGTCCTGCTGAGGTACCAGCCAAGTTCCCATCCTAAAAGCATCAAGGTGCCCCCAGTTGCTGCTGCCAGAGCACGGGGCAGGAGAAGGAGCCAAACTCCTCAAGGTCCTCACACTTTCCAAGAAGAGCTGAGGAGCTACAACATTCCCTTAGTCACTGCAAGGATGGATGAGGAGAGGCTCCTGGAGGACAGGGATCTGTCATCTGCTGTGCTGCAGTCCCGACAAGCCGAGATAGATGAAGGACAGAGCCAGAGTGACCCCATCCACAACACAACGTGTCAAGGTGGGGCAGCTTCACTGCATCAGGACACTCAGTCTTCCAGGTCCAGAGCAATCACATCAAGCCCAATTTATTGTTTCACCTTCCCCCAGGCTTTTGTTTACCTGCAGCAGCCACTTCTCTGCAGCAGCAGCACCATCCAAACAAGCCTGAGGAAAACTGAGCCCCACTACAAGCAAAGAATTACCTTTGAAATACAAATTGTGGCCAAGTTGGAAAGGAGAAAGACACTTACTTTTTGATCTCCTCCTCCACTGCATTCACCCCTTCTGTTTGAGGGTTCTGGAATTTGTTGGTAGCACTCCCAAAGTCACAGAGGACGTAGTGGCCACGATCATGGAGCAGGATGTTCTCAACCTACAGACATCACAGACAGAGAATTGTTCAGGCACACACAAAAAAAGCTCTTTTTCTTCAGCTGAGCCAGGGTTTGCAGTGCCTGGAGACATCTCAGGTCTGACATAACAGCATAACATGGCAGCAAAGAAAACAGGCATCAGAAGTGTCACATCTCCTGGAAGAGAAGTCAAGTTGTGGAAGCAGTTGTAGCACATCCATCCATCCTGCCAGCACATCACCTTGTCCTGCCCGAGGCTGCTGCAGCACAAGAGCTGTGTCCTGCTGCCTCTGCTGCTCAACAAGCCTCACCTCACACTTCAGCTGCTCCCCAACCCCATGTGTTGGGGACCCTGGATGCCCCAAACAGGGCTTGTGGCAGCAGAGGCTCCTCCAGGCTGCTGAGGAGATGGCCTCTTTCCATAAAATATTTGGTAGCTTGAAGCAGACAGCTGAAAATTACCTGGGATAGCTGAAAAAGAAATGATAAATCACAGAATCATAGAGTGGTGGGGACTGGAAGGGACATCTAGAGATCATCTAGTGCAACCCCCCTGACAGAGCAGGTTCATCTANCCCCTGTCCTGCTCCATGGGGTTGTTCCTCCCCAGGGGCAGGACCCTGCACTAGCCCTTGGTGAACTTCATGAGGTTCCCCTCAACCCAACCCTCCAGCCTGTCCAGATCTTGCTGAATCATCAGGGAAGTCTCTGCCCTTCCCCTAAATACTCCCATTTACTCATGCAATAACAAACCCCAGCTTGCACCACCTAAGAAATCAGTCTAAACACTGATGTAAGACGTGGACAAACCCAGGGTGAGTTCTTTGCTCTGGCTGAACACCCCTGTACTGCAGCTCCTCCTCTCCACAGCAGCATCACCAGCACATTCCCCCAAGGGAACACACACAATTTTGAATGTATTTATCTTCAATCAATGCCAAATGCTGAGATACAACAATGAGACAAAAGACACTGCTCAGATAGTTAAAAAAAACCCTTAAAAATCACCACGTAAGTGTTCACTAAGAATCTTTTGGAAGCAAAGCTCCTCATCAGGGATGATGGGGAAGGAGGCAAGAAAAGGAAGGAGTCAGCATTTTAAGCCTCAGAAAATGCAGCCAAATTGGAGCAGCTGAGGGGGGGAAAGGCTGGCTTGAGCCCAAGGGTTAACCACCACCCCTTCCCCCTCTGCCAGCCATCTGCTTCCAATCAAGCACTGCACACAGATGTGCTCCCCAGCAGGGCAGCACCAGCAGCCTTAACTCCCTCTTCCCTGCAAACATGGCCAGGAGAATCCTTCCACTTTGTCTGGCAGAGGAGCCTGAGATCACTTCTCACTGGAGCATCCTGCAAGTTGTAATGAAGGTCAGCACTGGACTATCCAGCAACCAGGACTGTCCAGTAACTCCCATTGAAAAAAAAGAGAAAAATCCACAGTGAAACACAAAGAGCAAAACAAAGCACCTGAATTCCTGCTGCTGCCTGTCAGGCTGGAGAGGAAACTCCTTTGAGAAGCACATGGAGGTGTCCAAACCTCAGAGAGCTGCAATCCAGCTCAGCCCCACAGCCTTTGACATGCCCAGTGCTTACAAAGTCAGATTTACACCCCAAACCAACATCTTCAAGGGAAAGGAGGAGTTGTTGGCTGCAGAGTGTAGCCTCCTGTCCTCACTCACTGCAACAACTGCCTGTCTTTGCTGGAACCTTCAGTCACACACTGAATCATGAGTGGCAGGGGTTGGAAGGGACCTCTGGAGATCATCTAGTGCAACCCCCCTGCCAGAGCAGGATCCTCTAAGAGATCCCACAGGAACACGTCCAGATGGGGTTTAAATGTCTCCAGAGGTGGAGACTCCACAACCTCTCTGGGCAGCCTGGGCCAGGCTCCAACACCCTCCCAACAAACAACTTGCTCCTCCTGCTCACATGCAACCTCCTGGGCTCCACTTGGTGCCCGCTGCCCCTTGGCCTGGCCCTGGGCACCACTCACAAGAGTCTGGCCCCAGCCTCTTGCCCCCACCCTTTAGCTCTTGAGCACCATTGAGCAGATCCCCTCTGGGGCTTCTCTCCTGCAGCTCAGCAGCCCCAGGGCTCTCAGCCTGTCCTGGCCACAGAGATGCTCCAATCCCTCCATCACCCCACTCTGCACTGGACTCTCTCCCATAGCTCCTTGTCCCTGTTGAACTGGGGGTCCCAGAACTGGACACAACACCCCAGATGAGGCCTCACCAGGGCAGAGCACAGTGGTAGAATTATAGAATCACCAGGGTTGGAAGGGACCTTAAAGATCATCCAGTCCCACCCCCCCTGCCATGGCAGGGACACCTCCCACTCCATCAGTTGCTCACAGCCCCAGCCAGCCTGGCCTAAAAAATGTCCAGGGATGGGGCTTCCAGCACCTCTCTGCCCAACCTGGGCCAGTGTCTCTCCACCCTCCTGGCCAACAACTTCTTCCTAACCTCTCAGCTCAATCTCCCCACCTCTACTTTGGACCCATTCCCCCCACTCCTACCACTGCCCAACAGCCTCAAAAGTCCCTCCCCAGCTTTCTTGGAGCCCCTTCAGACCCTGGAAGGCCACCAGAAGGTGCCCTGGGAGCCTTCTCTTCTCCAGCCTGACCAACCCCACCTCTCTCAGTCTGTCCTCATAGCAGAGGTGCTCCAGCCCCTGATCATCTTCATGGCCCTCCTCCAGTAAAACCCCTGCACAGCCCCACACTGGCAAGGGCTAAGGAATGAGGGTTCCTGTGATGAGCTAACTCAACACCCACCATCCTCCTGTGAGACCCACAGCTCCTAGGGCCAGTATTTCTACATCCAGCTCAGTTTGGGAGGGGGGCACAACCAAGCCAGACCTTGACTGGTTTCCAGCACCTTCACATCTCTTCAGAGAGGTTCCAACTCCCCCTCCACCATCCACTGTTGACTTCTGAAAGCTCAGTTAGGATTTCCTAGCAAAGCAATGAATGCAGTGAGACATCCAAGGGCAGTGATTTGGGCACAGGCACATTCCCAACGTGGTCAGTGCCAGGGTTCACCATTAGAGGACTGAATTTTATATATCTGGACACAGATCCATCCAAACTCCAAGCAAAGGCTCGTTGGTGGCATCAGGGCAAGACCTGGCATGACCCAGAGGGGTGATGGAAGGCAGAGAGGTAACAGGAGCACAGCAGGACTCATCACACCACTCAAGTGCAACTGCTAAAATGAGAGCAAAAGAAACTAAATCCTTAACATGAGAGCCCAACCTTCTGGTTCTTTCAGAATATAAGGAAAGGAGAAGGATGTTTTGCTCCTCTGGGCTGACTGACACAGTATCTGGGTGCATCCTATTCAAGATTGATCAGGGACTTCTCTGCAAACCTACTCCTGGAACCTGATGGGTTCAGATGAGCAGGAACATCCCAGGTAGAAGTGGGAGATCTCTCAGTGCAGAAAGAAATCCAAGTTGGCTCTAAGCTGATGTTTTGGACAATACAAGATGTAGGATGTGAGACTGGAAAGACAAGGTTAAATATGAAACAAGTTGTGCAAACAACTGCCATGAGGTGGAGGGGAGTTGGGTAAATTGTTATCACCAGCCTCAGATCCTCCCTCCCTCCACCTCACCAAACCCTCTGGGGGCTGAGAGCTCCAGTTTTGCTGCCCAGATTCCAACTTCAAAGCAGAGACTTCACAGCCAAGGTAATAATAGATGGCCAGAAGAAGGGTCTTCACTGTTGGCCTCATCACTAAGGTCTTTTCCAACCATAGCAATGCTGTGAATCTAAAGATGAAGGAATTGTTCTGAGTCCAGAGAGAGGAGAGCAAAAATAAAGCTTTTAGGGAATGCCCCATGAACCCTGAGGGCAAGGAAAACACCTGCAAGAACAATCAAAGGTCACCATGTGAGGCCAGTGGGCTCACACCACCTCTAAGGGGTCCTCAGGAGGGCAGAGGTGGCACTGGGGGGGCTTCCTCAGTTGTAGGAAAAAGTAGCTTCAATATAAGATAGATTGGATATTAGAAAAAAGTTCTTTAATGTGAGGGTGAGAGAGCAGGGGAAGGGGCTGCCCAGAGAGGGGGTGGAGGCCCCATCCCTGGAGTCCTTCAAGGTCAGGCGGGATGGGGCTCTGAGCAGCCTGCCCTAGGTAGAGATGTCCCTGTGGGGTAGGGAGGTTGGAGCAGATGAGCTCTGGAGGTCCCTTCCAGCCTCAAACATTCTCTGATTCTATAAGGCTGGTTTTGTGGCAGAGCACATGAAACTAAACACCATGCCCATATATATATATATATATATATATACACACACAGCACATCCTGCAGCTGTGAGCACCCAGGGACAGACAGACTGACACAGCACCTGAGACCTGGATGGAAAACCTTCAGACCTGGATGGAAAACCTTCAGACCTGGATGGAAAACCTTCAGAAACACACACAGAGGGGAGATTCCCCCTTTTCCCTGACCTTTTCTCCCAGCTGGATGCCCCTTTTCCCCACAGGCACATTGCTCCAAGGTGCTGCTCTCCCTGCCCTTGGTCACTTCCCAGCAGCTCCCCCCAGGAGGTGGTTCTGCTGCTGGTGGGTTAATTCACAATCCCAGCTGAAAACTAATCCAGCTGCATTTGGCTGAAAGGACTTAGAGACTATTCACAGCAGCCCTGCTGCTGGCAGAGCTCTCCGGGCAGGAACCTCCAGCATTAGAGCAACTTCAAAGAGCTGGAAGGCAAAAAAAGGCTCCAATCCCCCTGCAGCTGCCTGCAAATCAACATCTGCCTGCTCCTCAGGGGGGTCAACGAAACACCCACCCCATGGGTGCCCTTCCTTGCACTCAGAATGGCCACAAAACTTCTCTGGCCCTTAACATCTCTTGGAATCACAGCTCCCTGTTTGCATTATTAAATTCAAGCTCAAATAAAAGTCAAAAAACATCCAAGTTATTAATGCTCCAGTTGTGCCTGGAGCTCCAGAGGTCACCACGACATAAATTATAGAATTGGTCAGGTTGGAAAAGACTTTTAATATAATAAAAATACAACATTCAGCTGGAAAACGTGTCTCAAAGCAGAGAAGAGCCTGACCCTGGGCTCAGCTCATCAAGCAGGCCTTACAAAACCTCTCCTGGACAGACCCTACCAGCCCATTTCAAGTGCAGTGCCATGGAGAAACCAACACTAACCCATCAGAGATGTCCTAGAATTTATCCACATGCCACACTGGGGTTGGTCTTTATGGAAAACCCCAGGAATTCACCCAAAATGGGGGGAATAGCAGCTGGAGAGGTTTCTGAGCTCACCCCAGTCCTCCTTGCCTGTACCAAACCCCTCCAAGATGCCCCCAGACCTTAACAGCTTTAAATCCAGACCTAAATAAGGCTGCACCCACTTCACTCCAGAAAAAGAGATGTCACCCTTGGTTCCTACATCCCAACTGACCCTGCAGTGGGGTCACACTCATCTCACCATGCCCAGGCACACCAAATCCTGGGGTTTTTTTCCCCCCACACTCCCTGGCTCTGGTTGCCACAGGAGGCACCTTCCACTGCCCTAGAACAATGGCCAACAGCACAAACCCAACATCTGCTGAGGGNAAACACACACAGAGGGGAGATTCCCCCTTTTCCCTGACCTTTTCTCCCAGCTGGATGCCCCTTTTCCCCACAGGCACATTGCTCCAAGGTGCTGCTCTCCCTGCCCTTGGTCACTTCCCAGCAGCTCCCCCCAGGAGGTGGTTCTGCTGCTGGTGGGTTAATTCACAATCCCAGCTGAAAACTAATCCAGCTGCATTTGGCTGAAAGGACTTAGAGACTATTCACAGCAGCCCTGCTGCTGGCAGAGCTCTCCGGGCAGGAACCTCCAGCATTAGAGCAACTTCAAAGAGCTGGAAGGCAAAAAAAGGCTCCAATCCCCCTGCAGCTGCCTGCAAATCAACATCTGCCTGCTCCTCAGGGGGGTCAACGAAACACCCACCCCATGGGTGCCCTTCCTTGCACTCAGAATGGCCACAAAACTTCTCTGGCCCTTAACATCTCTTGGAATCACAGCTCCCTGTTTGCATTATTAAATTCAAGCTCAAATAAAAGTCAAAAAACATCCAAGTTATTAATGCTCCAGTTGTGCCTGGAGCTCCAGAGGTCACCACGACATAAATTATAGAATTGGTCAGGTTGGAAAAGACTTTTAATATAATAAAAATACAACATTCAGCTGGAAAACGTGTCTCAAAGCAGAGAAGAGCCTGACCCTGGGCTCAGCTCATCAAGCAGGCCTTACAAAACCTCTCCTGGACAGACCCTACCAGCCCATTTCAAGTGCAGTGCCATGGAGAAACCAACACTAACCCATCAGAGATGTCCTAGAATTTATCCACATGCCACACTGGGGTTGGTCTTTATGGAAAACCCCAGGAATTCACCCAAAATGGGGGGAATAGCAGCTGGAGAGGTTTCTGAGCTCACCCCAGTCCTCCTTGCCTGTACCAAACCCCTCCAAGATGCCCCCAGACCTTAACAGCTTTAAATCCAGACCTAAATAAGGCTGCACCCACTTCACTCCAGAAAAAGAGATGTCACCCTTGGTTCCTACATCCCAACTGACCCTGCAGTGGGGTCACACTCATCTCACCATGCCCAGGCACACCAAATCCTGGGGTTTTTTTCCCCCCACACTCCCTGGCTCTGGTTGCCACAGGAGGCACCTTCCACTGCCCTAGAACAATGGCCAACAGCACAAACCCAACATCTGCTGAGGGCTCACAACAGCACCTGACCCACGAAGCCCATCTGAATTTCAAATCCAGGAGCCTCCTCCTTGGCTGAATACATTATTGAGGCACTTTACAAGCCAAGGGGATGTCTTTTTGTTTGATTGATTATAGGCAGGGGATTTTTCACAACCTCTCCCCCTGGCCTGTTCCCAGCTCAGCACAATCCACTTTCATGGTCAACAAGGAGTTAGAGACAGTTTCAAAAGCTTCTAACACCTCCTGCCCCAAGGCCAACAGCTCTGGAGGGATCATTTCATAGGACTGTCAGGGTTGGAAGGGACCTTAAAGATCATCTAGTTCCAATGTGGCTTCAACCTCACGGGAGGTTGTGGATGCTCCATCCTGGAGGTGTTCAAGACCAGACTGGATGAGGTCCTGGGCAGCTCCAAGGAGACCTTCTTGGGGCCTTCTAGTATCTGAAGGGGGCTACAAGAAAGCTGGGGAGGGACTTTTTACAAAGGCCTGGAGTGGTAGGATGAGGGGTGATGGGTTCAAACTGGAGAAGGGGAGATTTAGATTAGGAGGAAATTCTTCACTGTGAGGGTGGTGAGACCCTGGTCCAGGTTGCCCAGGGGGGTTGTGGATGCTCCATCCCTGGAGGTGTTCAAGGCCAGGTTGGATGGGGCTTGGAGCAACCTGCTCTAGTGGGAGGTGTCCCTGCCATGGTGGGGGGGTTGGAACTGTCTGATCTTTGAGGTCCCTTCCAACCCAAACTATTCCATGATTCTAAGAAGTTCATGAGTTCAAACTCAAAATTCACACCAAGCCTAGATGATCTTGAAAGGTCCCTTCCAACCTAAACCATATAATAATAATAATCCTATGAAACAAATTTCCAGCACACTCTTTGTGAGCTACCTTCTAACTTCAAGAGCACTTAAGGTGGTAGAAACTCAGGGTGAAGAATTCACCAGGAACATTCTGGCCCGTGTCCTCTGCAAGGCAGAATTATCCACAAACATTTGTTGTGCTGGAGTAGATGGTAAACATATGGTGAGAGCAGCAATGAGAGGCTGGTTTCTTTTTTTATCTCCCAATAGAGAGGTGTTTATGGCTGGTTCTCCCCAGTACTACCAGAAGCACATTCCAGTGTTCCCAGCCCCTCTGCAAGCCAGGCAAGATCCCTGCACCAGGAGGAAGAGCACAGAGGGCACAGAAGAGGGAGCTGCACTACACACCTTCAAAGACCTTTTAGCATCTCCTCCTTCTTGCTACAAGGCATGAGGCTTTGGTTAAAAGCCAGACAGCCCCAAGAACTCCAGTTGCCATCAGCTGCCACCATCCAAACCAGCCACAGGTTTCTGGAGTCGCCTGGCCAAAGTGTTGTGGGCAGCAACAGACCTGCTGAGGAGGACACATGCTCCCTGCTCTGGCACAGAATGTCCCACAGAGTGTCAGGGGTTGGAAGGGACCTCCAAAGATCATCCAGTCCAACCCCCAGCAGAGCAGGAGCACCCAGAGCAGGTCACACAGGAACACGTCCAGGGGGGCTTTGGATGTCTCCAGAGAAGGAGACTCCACAACCTCCCTGGGCAGCCTGGGCCAGGCTCTGGCACCCTCACCACAAAGAAGTTTCTTCTCCTCTTCATGTGGAACCTCCTCTGCTCCAGCTCACACCCATTGCCCCTTGTCCTATCCCTGGCTGTCCCTGAGCAGAGCCTGGCTCCATCCTCCTCACACTCTCCCTTGACACATTTAGAACCATTCCTGAGCTCACCCCTCAGGCTCCTCTTCTCCAGGCTAAAGAGCCCCAGCTCCCTCAGCCTTTCCTCCCCAGGGAGATGTTCCACTCCCTCCAGCATCTCTGGGGCTCTGGGCTGGACTCTCTCCAGCAGTTCCGTGTCCTTCTTGAGCTGAGGGGCCCAGAACTGGACACAAGATTCCAGCTGGGGTCTCCCCAGGGCATTCTTTCCTCAGCAGGGAGCTGTTCCCTGCCACTGAGCCCCCCACTCACCTTCAGGTCCCGGTGGATTATGGGGGTTTTACACTGGTGTAACCTGGCCACGGCCTCACAGGTGTCACAGAAGATCTGCAGGACCTCGCTCTCCGTGAAGCCCGTCTGCAGGCGCTGGTTCATGAGGTTCACCACCTGACCTCCTGGGGAGAGACAGACACCAAGAATCAGGGCAGGGATGCAAAATGAGGCCAGGTCCAAGCTCCAGCTCCATCAGATAGAACTTGTCCTAGTCTACTCCCCACCAAACTGTGGCTGCAACTGGCCCAGGTTGCCCAGGGGACGTCCAATGCAAGAGCAGCAAGTTACCCCCCAAGGCCCACGTGCACCCAGCTGTGTTAACACTCAACTGCCATCCTGACTAAGCCACATCTTCTTCCTCTTTCTTCAAAATAAGACTTTTTTTGTCAGACTAGAGGGAAAAAAAAGGCTGAATATGCAGCACCCACAGTCCACAAAAATAGTTTGCCAGATGTCAGCAAGAGGAGAGAGGAAGGTAGGTGCTCAGGAAGCCCAATGCACTATTAAGTGGCTTGGCCAGAGTCATAGACTGACAAAAAAATTAAAAATCCATCTGTAGCAGGGGAAACTCCAGCTGAACAAAAGCAACTTTTTATGAATGAGTCCTGAATTTGCCTCAAAATTGAGGTTTTGCTGCTGTGAAGGTCCTTCCAAAACAATCCAGGCAGAGGTTCTGCCCCCCTCACAACACCCTCTATATACACAGAGCAAAAACTCCTTCCTGAGCTGCAGCAGAGCTGCAGCATTTCACAGCACAAGGGCTGGAAAACTCTTCTTTTCATGGCAGAAAAGACAAGCTCAGCTCAATAAATAGTAGAGCTCAATAAATAGTACAGCTGTGAACATCTCACACCCGCAGCGAGGGTGGTTCTGCACACAAAGCCAGGCTGGTTTTGTTTGGTTTGGAAAATATCTGGCACAAAAGGGAAGTAAAAAGGGAAAAATCCAACGTATTAACAGTGATCCCCCTGCTCCAGCCAATGCTGGAGGTGGAGAGGGTGCAGAGAAGGGCAAGGAAGCTGGTGAGGGGTCTGGAGAACATGAGGAGCACCTGAGGGAACTGGGGTTGTTGAGCTTNCCAAACTCAAATTCACACCAAGCCTTCCCCAGGGGCTTTTTGCAGGCTGCTCACTCACCTTGTTCTGGTCTTATTCCCTCACCTAAATCCCAGGGGGTTTGTGTATCTGCTGGCAGGCAACACAGCTCATCTCATCTATGAATCATAGAATGGTTTGGNCTTTTTATGAATGAGTCCTGAATTTGCCTCAAAATTGAGGTTTTGCTGCTGTGAAGGTCCTTCCAAAACAATCCAGGCAGAGGTTCTGCCCCCCTCACAACACCCTCTATATACACAGAGCAAAAACTCCTTCCTGAGCTGCAGCAGAGCTGCAGCATTTCACAGCACAAGGGCTGGAAAACTCTTCTTTTCATGGCAGAAAAGACAAGCTCAGCTCAATAAATAGTAGAGCTCAATAAATAGTACAGCTGTGAACATCTCACACCCGCAGCGAGGGTGGTTCTGCACACAAAGCCAGGCTGGTTTTGTTTGGTTTGGAAAATATCTGGCACAAAAGGGAAGTAAAAAGGGAAAAATCCAACGTATTAACAGTGATCCCCCTGCTCCAGCCAATGCTGGAGGTGGAGAGGGTGCAGAGAAGGGCAAGGAAGCCAGGGAGGGGTCTGGAGAACATGGAGCACCTGAGGGAACTGGGGTTGTTGAGCTTGGAAAAGAGGAGGCTGAGAGGAGACCTCAGTGCTTTCTAACTACCCCAGAGGAGGTTGTGGTGAGGCTGGGGTTGGGCTCTTCTCCCAAGGAACTAAGGACAGCACAAGAGGGGATGGCCTCAAGTTGCCCCAGAGGAGGTTTAGGTTGGACATTAGGAAGAAGTTCTTTAGTGGCAGAGTGGTCAGGGACTGGCCCAGGCTGCCCAGGGAGGGGCTGGAGTCCCCATCCCTGGAGGGGTTCAACAAAGGAGTCGATGTGGGGCTTGGAGACATGGTCTGGGGCTCAGGGAGATGTTGGCCAAAGGTTGGACTTGCTGATCCTGGAGGTCTTTTCCAACCTCAATGATTCCATGACCAGAGCCAGAGGCAGGTGTGAGCTGAGCAGGGCAGCTGGCAGAAGGAAACCACCTGAGAAATGCCACCAGGCAGCTCTCCCCCTTTCAGATGGAGGGAAACACCTGAGGAGGAAGGATTGTACTTCATCAGCCCAGTTTGGCACAGAGGGAAGGCTAATGCAGCCAGAGGGAGAATGTTCTGAGGTGCTTCTGTGGGTCTACAACAAGGAGCTGAGCCTGGCTTTAGCAGGGAGCTGAGCCTGGCTTTACTCACAGGCCCATCTCTTACAGCTCTCCTTGCAATATTCAGGTTTAAGCTCCCTGGGAGCTGATGTTCAGCAAAATTACACATGAGGTTCCTCCTTTTACCAGCAAACAAACCCAATGCAAGTTGGGCAAGATCCCTGCACCAGGAGGAAGAGCACAGAGGGCACAGCAGAAGAGGGAGCTGCACTACACACCTTCAAAGACCTTTGAGCATCTCCTCCTTCTTGCTCCAAGGCACGTGGCTTTGTTAAAAGCCAGACAGCCCCAAGAACTCCAGTTTCCACCAAACCAGCCACAGGCCCCTGGAGTCACCTGGCCAGAGGGTTGTTTTTGCCTCACACTGTCCCTGCCAGAGGCAGCTGAGCAGAGCTCCTGCGTCATTTTCCGAGCTCCACGTCCCAGCCACAAGAGATCAAAGCTCTGGGACAGCTGGAAGGGGCTGGAAGAATCTCTCTGGCTAGAGAGAGCCAAGCAAAAAAGGTCAGAGGTAGAAGGAATGTTTTGTGGCTTCACATTATCCATTTCAAGCTTCTTCCACAACAATCCGAAGTCAGGCTGAAGCGGAAAAAGTTTGAGATTGTGTCATGAAGGGAAGGAGGATTTAATTCCACAGCCCAGCAGCTTTAGAAGAGCCACTTCTTGTGTGGACCAGGGTTCTCCTTCACAACAGAAAGGGTGTAGGACCACTGTGGGCAGGGGTGGAGGTGGTACCAGTCCCATGAACAGGGTCAAAGAATCATGAAATGGTTTGGGTTGGAAGGGACCTCAAAGATCAGCCAGTTCCAACCCCCCTGCCATGGCAGGGACACCTCCCACTAGACCAGGTTGCTCAAGGTCCATCCAGCCTGGCCTTGAACACCTCCAGGGATGGAGCATCCACAACCCCCCTGGGCAACCTGGGCCAGGGTCTCCCCACCCTCACAGTGAAGAATTTCCTCCTCATTTCCAATCTAAGTCTCCCTTCTGGCAGTTTAAAGCCATTAAACTGGGTCAACAGAGCCTCATGGATCATCCACTGCTCCACAACCAGTTTTGGCTTTGCTTTGTTCTTTGATAGCCAAGGAAGAGCCAGACCCAGGAACAGGTTTGGGTTTCTTAAAGGAAGATCATAGAACCATAGAATGTTTGAGGCTGGAAGGGACCTCCAGAGCTCATCTGCTCCAACCTCCCTACCCCAGCAGGGACATCTCTACCTAGGGCAGGCTGCTCAGAGCCCCATCCAGCCTCACCTTGAAGGACTCCAGGGATGGGGCCTCCACCCCCTCTCTGGGCAGCCCCTTCCCCTGATCTCTCACCCTCACATTAAAGAACTTTTTTCTAATCTCCAGCCTCAATCTCTCCTTTCCCAGCTTAAAACCATCACTGCAGGTCCTGTCATTACAAACCCTTTTGACCAGACCTTCCCCTGCCTTCCTTTAGCCCCTTCAGGTCCTGGAAGGTCACTAGAAGGTCCCCCCGAGCCTTCTCTTCTGCAGATGTTGTGCAAGTTTCCCCTGAGAAGGGGGCAAAGCTCCCCCTGGCCACCAGGCTGAGCCCACACTCACCTCGACAGAAGTCCATCAGGATCAGCACCTCCCACACGTCCCCACTGCTCACTGAGTTTATACTGGAGTCAATGTACCCAACAATGTTCTTGTGGCCAGACAGATCCCTCTGCAAGAGAAAGAAAAATCAAAGCATGAACCAAGCACACAGAGCAAGCAACATTGTCACCTGGTTCCCCTACCCCACACAGCTCCCCTGGCTCTCCTCCTGTCACTGTGGATTAATCATCATGTAAAAACCTGAACAAACCTGATGCTGTCTCTGTCTGTTTCCCTTCCAGAAAGGTTTGGAGACAAGGAGCAGAGAAAGTCAACCTGAAAGTCAACTTGTCCAGGGATCAGTCCAGATTCTGGCCCTGGCCAAGCCACCCAGAGCTGCTCCTTCCTTACACAGAGGGGAGGACAGGGCAGATGTTTTGTGGTGGCCATGAGCAGCATGTGTTGTGTTTATTCTTCTCATCTTCCACTCTTCAAACACTATCTCAGATCTTCACACGCTCAGAAAACCCCACTAAGGCAATAAAATAAATTTTAACCTTATTTTAAGTAACTTGGTGGCTTAAAGCACAAGTTCTCCTATCAATGACCTACCCAGGACATGCTAAACCTGCAAGGAAAAGTCATTTCTTTGGCACTGGCAGCTTCACACCCATTCCCAAGGGGTGACAGCCCATCCAGTTGGATGTGGAGCTTCAGCAGTAAAAGAAATCAAGATTCTGTGGCAATGTTCTGCTTTGATGCTGTGGGGTTGTAAAACAGAATCACTAAGGTTGGAAAAGACCTCTCAGATCAAGCCCAACCATCAACCCAACACCACCATGACCACTAAACATGTCCTGAAGTGCCACATCTACACACTTTTCAAAAGTCTAAAGTATTTCTTCATTGCACAGATCTAGGAAAGAAGAAAATAAGTCCTCCTAGTGAGATGCTGGTTCCTCAGGGCAGAGAGCAATGGTTGTAAGAGTCCATCCAGGACCTGCCAGGTGAGGAGGATGCTGCTCACCTTCCCTTTCAGGGTCAGCCACACATTCCACAGAGGCATCAAAGGCATGGAGATAATGGAAAGCACCAGCAAGTGAAATCCAAGTAAACAAGCTCTGTGAGCACAGCTAAAAACCTCTGATGGGAGATCTAATCTCAACTCTTCCCACATAGCATCAGCCCCGGAGTGTCACTGTTATCACCCAAACTCCAGAGCTGCCTTTAAAGGTATTAACCCACCAAAATGCTCAGGGGATGGAGCAGCTCTGGTGTGGAGACACTGAGAGAGTTGGGGTTGTTCAGTCTGGAGAAGAGAAGGCTCCAGGGGGACCTGAGAGTGACCTTCCAGGACCTGCAGGGGCTCCAGGAAGGCAGGGGAAGGTCTGTTCAAAAGGGTTTGTAATGACAGGACAAGGGGTGATGGTTTTAAGCTGGGAAAGGAGAGATTGAGGCTGGAGATTAGCAAAAAGTTCTTTAATGTGAGGGTGAGAGATGAGTGGAAGGGGCTGCCCAGAGAGGGGGTGGAGGCCCCATCCCTGGAGTCCTTCAAGGTGAGGCTGGATGGGGCTCTGAGCAACCTGCCCTAGGTAGAGATGTCCCTGTGGGGTAGGGAGGTTGGAGCAGATGAGCTCTGGAGGTCCCTTCCAGCCTCAACCATTCTAGGATTCTAAAAGCTAATTCAAAAAACACACCTACAACTGCTACAGGTAAGAGCTTCTGGTATGAATCCTATACCTTGTCAGGTCAATTAGCAGCATGAGGACTTTATATTTCCTTCCTCACCTCCCAGTTGCTCTAAATTACCCAGAGAGGTGCTGGAAGCCCCATCCCTGGACATTTGGAAGGCCAGGCTGGCTGGGGCTGTGAGCAACTGCTCTAGTGGGAGGTGTCCCTGCCATGGCAGGGGGGGTGGGACTGGATGAGCTTTGAGGTCCCTTCCAACCCTGATGATTCTATGATTCTAAATATTCCTTGATATATTCCAAAGTGGCACTTTCCATGTTTACCAGGCTCCAAACATGACCAAGCAAATCTCAATTTCTTCTTTGTTTAGAGATGCTAAGCTTACAAGAGCTATTAAAAATACCCATCTTAGCATCTAACTCCTCGTGGTCACTAACCCAGATAAATATCCCAGTGCTCCTTATAAATGCTGGTTTCAAAAGCCCAGGCAGTAACTGCCCCACAAATACTGCTTTTAATTTATCCACCTCACCAACAGAGACAACCTTCACCCCAGTGCAGAAGGTTAGAAGCTGTTGTGCTGTACATTTATCTCAGGATCACAGAATCACAGAATGTGAGGGGTTGGAAGGGTCCTATGGAGATCAAGTCCACCCCCTGCCAGAGCAGGACCAGAGAATCCAGGGCAGGTCACACAGGAACATCCAGATGGGTCTGGAAAGTCTCCAGAGAAGGAGCCTCCACAACCTCTCTGGGCAGCCTGTTCCAGGGCTCTGTAACCCTCACAGTAGGGTTGTAGGATGAAGATCTTCCACTCATGCACTGACTTAAGCTCAGAGAAGTGACATCAGACCCAGCAGCTTCTTCTGAGGAAGTATGAAGGGTTTAGGACTTTAACCCTGGAGGCTGTTCCTGTGCAGTCCAACCCCCCAGTGATGCTCACCTCCAGCTCTTCCCTTTCCCATTAAGCCACAGAGTAGACACAGGAGTTTTTCCTCCCCTCATTTTCCTGCTTCCTCAGCTCCCGTGTTTTTCTTGTCCACTGAATTTACATTTTCAATTATTTAATGATTCAATGTGAGATTTTCATATAGTCACAAAACTCCACGAGTTAGGTCCTTCCAAAAGACACTTTTGCTAAGAAAACCCAGTTTTGGACAGGATGCTTCATAGATCACAGGTGACCAGGCTCTCCCAGTCCAGGGCCCCAGTACAAACCAGTGACTTACCATGATCTGGATTTCCCTCTTGCAGACCTGCAGGTCGTACTCGTTGTTGACATACATCCTCTTGAGGGCACATTTCATCCCATTGTTAGTCCTCACAAGAAACACTATGGCAAACCCACCTGCAGAAGACACAAAATCATCCCGTTTATTAACAAATAAACCTCTTGGTCCTTGCTTCTGCCCCTGCCCCTGCCTCCAGAATAGTCAGAAGAGGGGGTGGGGGGGGGCAGCAAGAGCTGTGGTGGGAGCATCCCTCATGTCTGCTCAGCTCTGGAGCTTCCAACTCTACCTAGACACTTATTAAAAATCTTTAATTAGTGGTAGCCAAGTTAACATTTAACAGCCCCATAAAACCAAGTCATTACTCCAGTTGCTTGCCCTGCCAGACTCTCCTTCCCTGCTCCATTAATCCCCATGATGGAGAAGAAAGCTCAAGTAGAACCAGCAGTGTTGCCTTGGACACAAACAGGAGTTACAGACCATTCACTCACCCACTAAAAGCCTGAACTTAAAAGGCTCCCCATCTTTTGAGGCATCTAAGTGACATTAAAAGCTGATTTGTGCAAGAAACCATCTCCCACACACGGTTTGATGTTGGTGCTTTGGAAAAAAGGACAGAAGAACAAGGGGAAAAATAAAGATTTATTGTGTGGTCACTGCTATTAGTGAAGTCAGGACTCCCAGGACATGGTTGGGATGAAAACCTTTCATCTCTGGTAGCCACGCATCAAAACATTTGGGTTTTATATCACTAGTCCTGGGTAGAAAGAGGCAGGAGATGGAGGATGGAGGTTTCCAGGCATCAAAGTTTCCCACCTGCCTCCCAGAGATGAGAACAAAGCAGGACAAAGAGCTGCACAGATCCAAGCAGCCACAGCAGTAGAAAGGGAAGTCTGACAACATTGTTGATGCCACAACCCAAGAGCACTCTGCTCTGCTCCCCCACATCACAGCATGAATTTCTTTTATCCATCAGGATTCCTAAAGGATCAGCTCAAGACTAAGTTATGATTTGGTGCTGCTGAGGCCTTCAGAAGTCCCACAACACCACGAGCTGTGATTACACATGGTAAGAAGTGAGTCACAGCCCCAAAAATCCTCATTTAAAAAGTCTGACAGGCTGAGAGGGTTGGGGTTGTTCAGCCTGGAGAAGAGAAGGATCCAGGGAGACCTTCTGGTGGCCTTGCAGTAGCTGAAGGGGCTACAAGAAAGCTGGGGTGGGACTTTTCATGGGGACTTGGAGTGATAGGACAAGGGGGGATGGGTTCAAACTAGAAGAGGGGAGATTTAGATTGGAAATTAGAAGGAAATTCTTCCCTCTGAGGGTGGTGAGACCCTGGCCCAGGTTGCCCAGGGGGGCTGTGGATGCTCCATCCCTGGAGGTGTTCAAGGCCTTGAGCAACCTGCTCTAGTGGGAGGTGTCCCTGCCATGGCAGGGGGTTGGACCTGGATGATCTTTGAGGTCCCTTCCAACCCAACCCACTCTATGATTTGTTACTAAACAGCTTTTACAGCCCATCTTCCAAAACCACCAAGGAGTGACCCATGCAAATAACATCCCAGTCAGGCCCAGAGCTGTCAAACAACAACAAAAACCTTTCTCAGCATTTAAAAACCTTCATTTTCCACATCCTCATTTGCCAGAGGAACTAGACCAGGTTCTCCAAGGCAGCCCCAGTGACTTTCAGGAGCAGAATAAACAAGTAGCAGCCCCAGAGAAGCTGCAAAAAAATGCAACAGAAAGAAGGAAACAAACAAAAAAGAAAGAGATTTTTAAAAAGGAAGAAAAACAACCATCAGGACTTCACATAAAGGTCTTAAAACCTATAACCAGGCTGCAAAGGATTCTGGAAAAAGCAAGGCAGCACCCTATGGATTCCATCTCCCCCCCATTATAACCCACAATGGAGCCAGTAAGAAAAGAGACCCCTAACCAGCACAACTCCCCCAATCCCTACTTTAACACATTCTGATTCCTAAAAATCATTGGAGAGATCCCATTTGGATTTCTTTTTTAATCTTAATTTCTGTTCAGGATTTCCAGGGACCACAAATATCTAGAGAAAACAAAAACAAACTCCAAATTTTTGTTTATTTATTATGATTATTTTATTATGGAGTCTTTTATTATCAAAACTTTTGGGGAATCACAAGATTGATTTATTTTTGCCCCCAAATGAGACCCAGAAATCACCCATGAGACAGAAGTCACCCATCAGAAGCTGTCCCCCCTCTCCAGGGCTCCAGCTCCCTGCCCACAGCTCCATTTACAGCCTTACACTCAGCAGAAAGAAACACAAACCAAGCAGCAAAAATAGATCAATTAACTTTAAAAAAAAAATAAAAGGGAGCTGGTGCCTCTTCAGAGCCACTGACAAGGTCTTGTTAGCAAAGTTTTGGGCAAGGTACCTCCCTGAGCCTGGATCCTGTCTAATTAAAGCCACTCCTGGAGCACCCTCGTTAGAATATTGTCATTATCTTATCTTGCTCACAAGCAACCAGGGCCAACTGGCAACAAAATTTACAGTATGTACAGCAGAGAACTGAGATGGAGCAGCCTGAGAGCTTGCAGACAAATAACAGATCTCAAATATATCAATATCTACTTCTATATACATATAAATATTACATATTATTATTTATTTTTCATTATTTTAATTAAATTTTATTTTAATTATTAATTATTATTATATATTAATATAATATCTCATTTACTCATGAAAAATAATGAAGTAAGTTAATGCTTTCTGATACAGGACTATCTATGATCTGAGGGCTGGAACATCTCTCCTAGGAAGACAGGCTGAGAGGGTTGGGGTTGTTCAGCCTGGAGAAGAGAAGGCTCCAGGGAGACCTTCTTGGGGCCTTCCAGTGTCTGAAGGGGCTACAAGAAAGCTGGGGAGGGACTTTTCACAAGGGCTTGGGGTGATAGGATGAGGGGTGATGGGGTCAAACTGGAAGAGAGAAGATTTAGATTGGAAATGAGGAGGAAATTCTTCCCTCTGAGGGTGGTGAGACCCTGATTGCCCAGGGGGGTTGTGGATGCTCCATCCCTGGAGGTGTTCAAGGCCACGTTGGATGGACCTTGAGCAACCTGCTCTAGTGGGAGGTGTCCCTGCCATGGCAGGGGGGTTGGAGCTGGATGATCTTTGAGGTCCCTTCCAACCCAACACAATCCATGGGTCTGTGATTCAGTCCAGAAAGACACAACATACTCAAGAATCTCTCCCTTCCCTTAGGTCATCATTCCACATTCAAACCAGAAAGGGTGTGGAAAATCCACCCTAATTTGAATGTCTCTGCATTTATTACACCTGCTGCTGCTAATTGGCTTCTGCACTCCCAGGTCTGCACACAGAGGACAGACCATGAAACACTCTGTGAAAGAGCAGGAGGATGAGGGGAGGGGAAAGGGATGAAGAGCACAAAGAACAGCAGCTTCTGGCACACTAGAAATGGATCTAGAAATACAAAACTCCTTTAGCAGGACATATGTGGAGAACACCAAGAACCTGCACCTGCAACCTGGCTCCTAAAGGAAGCAGGAGGTGCTCAGAGAGGGCACAGAACTCAGGGCACCAGCTTTGATCCCCCCCACAGAAATGGGCCTTGATCCCATCCATGGGCCAGAGCAAACCAGAGCTACCACAGGACTCCTGCTCCTTCCACGAGTGTTTTGGGTGCAGGTCCTTCCAGGCCAAGGTCAGAGCTACTGGTCCATCTGCTCAGAGGTTTCTCCTGCAACATCCAGATGTCTGCAAGTGGCAGGAATGGCTTTAGTGGCCTGTATTTGGGCCTGCAGATGTTCCCTTCTAAGTTTCTCATGCACAAGAGGTGATTTTGGAGCTTTGGTCTGTCCTTCACCTCCCAAGTCCGCCCAAGTTTGCTACCAACTGCTCATGGAGTGTCCACCCCACTAAGATTTTGGCACTTGCCCAAATCTGAGGTTTCACAGCAGCACCACAACATCATTTTAAGGCTAAGGTGCATAAGCTGATAGACTTGAAGCATTCTGAAGCACCTTTCTATCAGCAACTGTGGCCAACACTTCAGGTCCACACTGAAGAGTGGTTCCAGAAGGTCCTGGGCTCCTCCAGCCACCTCAAGAGGAGGAACTTTGTCGGTAAGCAGCAAACACAGTTCATGTTTTCCAGCAAGGTAGGACAGAGGAGGGGAAGCAGGAGCCAAGAGATGGCTGAAGGTTTCACAAGGCAGCATTAGATGGCCCTTCAGCACAGCCCAGGAAGGGATGAAGCACCTGGACCGCTGCCAAATGAGGACTTTAATGGATTTAAGAGTTTTCTTTCCCCTACCATGAAGCAGCACCCAGCAGAAGAGGAATGTGTTTGCAGAGGCTGATGGGTGCCTTCTGGGGGTTGCAGTGATAGGGATGGGCAGATGTGGGGAGATTGAGCTGAGAGGTTAGGAAGAAGTTGTTGCCCAGGAGGGTGGGGAGACACTGGCCCAGGTTGGGCAGAGAGGTGCTGGAAGCCCCATCCCTGGACATTTGGAAGGCCAGGCTGGCTGGGGCTGTGAGCAACTGATGGAGTGGGAGGTGTCCCTGCCATGGCAGGGGGGGTGGGACTGGATGGTCTTTAAGGTCCCTTCCAACCCTGACAGTTCTATGATGACTGCTGCCCAAACCAGGAGGTTTAGCTTGGACATCTCACCCAGTGCTCATCTGAGCCCTGATGGGTTTCCACAGCATCGTGCTGAACTTAATACACCCACTACAGCTTGTAACTGCCTTCCTGACAGCTGCTCCCCTTGGTTAACCCTTCCTCCTTGCACGTTCCAGCACCACCACCACCCCACCAGCCCCAAGAACTACTTTCAGCTCCCAGAGCCTCCAGCCACAACCCATTTCTCCTTCCTTGTTCCAGTCCAACCCCCCAGCTTGGCTAAATCTGGGCAGAGCTGAAAGGAAATAGCTGGAAGCCCAACTGCCAAGCCACCGTGACCAAGCACTGCCAGATGCACATTACAGGACCAGCCACTTCTATTCTCAGCAAATGGTGAGCAAGAGAAGCCTCCCCAGAGCCAGGACCTGCCAGCTCCAGCACCACGGCCGTGCCAGGACTGCTGCCACTCCAGCAGCCAAGGTCAGCTCAAGAGCTCACACTGCCTGGAGAGGCTCAAGCACAACAAGGCTGAGCTTAGAAGCAAAGGGGCACCTTCTGGTGGCCTTCCAGGATCTGAAGGGGCTCCAAGAAAGCTGGGGAGGGACTTTTGAGGCTGTTGGGCAGTGGTAGGAGTGGGGGGAATGGGTCAAAAGTAGAGGTGGGGAGATTGAGATGAGAGGTTAGGAAGAAGTTGTTGGCCAGGAGGGTGGGGAGACACTGGCCCAGGTTGGGCAGAGAGGTGCTGGAAGCCCCATCCCTGGACATTTGGAAGGCCAGGCTGGCTGGGGCTGTGAGCAACTGATGGAGTGGGAGGTGTCCCTGCCATGGCAGGGGGGGTGGGACTGGATGAGCTTTAAGGTCCCTTCCAACCCTGACAATTCTAGGATTCTATGATTTTACTTTCCAGCTCAGTCTCTGCTCACTCCCTGCACTGCCTGAAGCTCACACCATGTTTCACAGGCAGTGTCTGCTTCCAGCAGTGAGAACATTTGATGTTTAGTTACTCCCAAGGACTGGTTTGCAGACCAAGGTCACTGCTGGAGCTTGTGAACCACATTGGGGGGTGCAGAAAGTGAAAGGCTGCAGCTGAGGGGAGGAGTGACCAGGACAGGGGACCCTAAACTGACCAAGGAGGGATTCATCCCATATGTGTCATACTGAGTGTAAAGCTGAGGGATCCCCAGGGTCTCAACCCTTAGTTTTTGGCTACTTCCTCCTCTTCCCTTCAGGATCCTTGGGATTTCCTCCTGCCTCCAGTGGACCCATCCTTGCCCTTCAGCCTTTGCTTCTTGGTCCTGCCTTTGATTCATGTGTTCCAGAACCCAGCTCCTGACTCAGTTCCCATCAGCTGCTGAGCCCAGCCTGGGACTTCCCCAGTGCCTGCTCCACAGCCCCAGTGGTGACAGTGACACCACTGCCATCGGGGGGAGGGTGGATTCAATACTCATTTGTATCTATTCCCTTTTATTATCTCATTAAAGCAGTTTTAGATTTCTTTTCTAATCCAGAATTCTCTCTCTCTCCCATTCCCTTCCTCTCCCATTTGGGAAGGGAGGGGGCCATAAATCTCCCTTACCCTCTTTCTCTTCCTCTAATTGGGGCAGGGGGAAGAGGGGTTAACAGAGAGCATCTGTTTGTAGATGGATTGGACCTAAACCTGGACAAACAGGTAATGCACAGTCAGCACTACATCACCACCAGCTCAGACCCAGCCACAGACATTGTTCCCTCAGGAAACATCCCTGTCTTCTGCATGTAGGGCCACATCTACCTCCACAACAGCCCAGGAACACAACCACGGAATGGAACCACAGAATCACTTAGGTTGGAAGAGACCTTTAAGATCATGGAGTCCAACTGTTCCCCCAGCCCTGCCAGGGCCCCACTAACCCCTGGCCCTCAGCACCACATCTCCACCCCTTGCAAACCCCTCCAGGGATGGGGACTCCACCCCTGCCCTGCCCAGCCTGGCACAGCCCTTCCCAGCCCTGACCACCAACAAATTGTTCCTCACATCATCTTGCTGCACACTTCTGGCCTGGCTGTTGTTCCTGCTAACTGGTTTTAGAACAAGTTAACATAAAATGGGAAGTTCCAGCTATCCCCAGTCAATAGTGATGCCAGAGCATTTCCCATGCAGGTTTGTGTCAGGGGACTGGCCAGGTTCCAGCACTGGTACTTATGTTTTCAGCCCTTCTGTAATTTCAGGAGGATGCAGAGCTCTCCCCAGCCATGCAGCACTTCTAAGGGAGGTAAAACCAGCCGTGCAAAGCTGCACGTGATGCCCTCTCTCAGCTGCTGGGGAGGTAAGGAGATAGCACAACCCTGCATCCAAGGGACTCACGTGTGCTGGGAGCCTGGAACCCTCCCACAAGCCACAGGCACCCAACACCACCAACCTGCAAACGAACACAAGGTGCTGGCAGCCTGGGGTGGATGAGAAGGGGGGTGGTGAGTAGGTGAGAGAGGTTCTCCTGCCCCTCTGCTCTGCCCTGGGGAGACCCCAGCTGGAATCTTGTGTCCAGTGCTGGGCCCCTCAGCTCAAGAAGGACACGGAACTGCTGGAGAGAGTCCAGCCCAGAGCCCCAGAGATGCTGGAGGGAGTGGAACATCTCCCTGGGGAGGAAAGGCTGAGGGAGCTGGGGCTCTTTAGCCTGGAGAAGAGGAGCCTGAGGGGTGAGCTCAGGAATGGTTCTAAATGTGTCAAGGGAGAGTGTGAGGAGGATGGAGCCAGGCTCTGCTCAGGGACAGCCAGGGATAGGACAAGGGGCAATGGGTGTGAGCTGGAGCAGAGGAGGTTCCACATGAAGAGGAGAAGAAACTTCTTTGTGGTGAGGGTGCCAGAGCCTGGCCCAGGCTGCCCAGGGAGCTTGTGGAGTCTCCTTCTCTGGAGACATCCAAAGCCCCCCTGGACGTGTTCCTGTGGGACCTGCTCTGGGTGCTCCTGCTCTGGTGGGGGTTGGACTGGATGATCTTTGGAGGTCCCTTCCAACTCCTGGCATTCTGTGGTTCTGTGCTGCTTCCCAGCAGGTTGCTCTTGGTGAGGAAGTTCAGGGCAATGGGGTTGCTCCTTCCATCACCCTGTTGGGATGAGCTCTCCCAAAACTGCCTTTCTCTAGGGTTAACACAGAAATAAGTGTTGCTACAGCAGATGACACTACATTATCCTACAGCAGGTGACCTGTATGCTCAACACTGTGCATCCATGGCCACAGCTGCCCTCCAGCACAGCCCAGGCCTTCTGGGGTGACAGACCCACCTCATCTTTCTGGACAGCACCAGTGGGGGTGGTGGGGAAACCAGCAGGAACCCCTTGGCCCTAGAACCCCCTTCCTACCACCACAACTGCTGTATCCTCCCACACCATCGCTGACTCAGCTGTTTGAGCTGCATTTAAATCCTGCTCCACATCTCCAAACACACCCATGAGGTGACTGTGCAAAGAGCAGAGGAGAACTCAAGGTGTTGCTGCAGGCAGGGTTTGTGCTGCCACACAACAGGTCCCCACAACCAGCCTGGCTTGTTCCTGCTGAGCTGAAATAAAGCACGTTCAGCCCTAGCCAGACAGTGTCTGAAGCTCCAGCTCAGCAGACCACGGAGTTAATCAGAGGCCAGGAGAGGACTGGCTGGACTCTGCCCTGCACACAAAGTAAAGCACGTTAGATCTCACAGGATCTGCAGGAGCAAAGGCCACTCGTGTCCCCAGACAGCAGGGACTTTGTGTCACCCTAACACCTGACCCACCACCCCCAGGGAGAGGCAGCAGCTACACCAACAAAGCACAAACAGCTTCAGCCAAACTCAACCTGGCAGAACATGTCCTGAAATCCACCCTGGAAGTACCTCCTGGGGTGTGAAGAGCTGTTTGCACAGGAGCAAAGGGGATGAGGAGCAGGATGATGTCCCAGCTGCATGTTTGGGCTCTGCAATAACAGCTACAAATCAACTTGAACCATGTCTCTGTGAGGACAGGCTGAGAGAGTTGGGGTTGTTCAGCCTGGAGAAGAGAAGGCTCCAGGGAGACCTTCTTGGGGCTTTCCAGTAGCTGAAGGGGCTACAAGAAAGCTGGGGAGGGACTTGTCACAAAGGCTTGTAGTGATAGGATGGGGGGAGATGGGTTCAAACTGGAAGAGGGGAGAATTAGATTGGAAATGAGGAGGAAATTCTTCACTGTGAGGGTGGTGAGACCCTGGCCCAGGTTGCCCAGGGGGGCTGTGGATGCTCCATCCCTGGAGGTGTTCAAGGCCAGGTTGGATGAGGCTTGGAGCACCCTGCTCTAGTGGGAGATGTCCCTGCCATGGCAGGGGGGTTGGAGCTGGCTGATCTTTGAGGTCCCTTCCAACCCAACCCACTCTATGATCTCCACTGCACGGTCGTGTCTTCCCTCTGCAAACATTCTCAAGTCTGGTCTTAGACCACATCTCCCATTTTTTGCCAAGGCTGTGCTGGAGAACCCAACAGCAGCGAGGCTGGAGGAGGAGGAGGAATCACTTCTCTTTTCCCTTAAGACACTCAAATCACTGAGCTTGGCAAAGCCAACCATCAAATCATCCATTCCCACTTTAAAGCACAACCCACACTGCTCCACTCTGGATTTCCTCCATCGTTCTTCTCCAAACAAATTCACAATATCTGGAATTACCACAGCTCCTGATAAACCTTCTGGATGCCACTAATAACTTTATTCTTCAGGGGTGAAATTCTTTTCTGAGCTGGACAAACAATCCATGTGGTTTTCCACTGAAGTGGTTCCAGCTTTCTGTGGCCGAGCTCCATCTCCCCCACCTCAGAGCTCTGTGTGCCAGGCAGCCCACCACACCTTCCTTCCATGGCTGAGAGGACCACCAAGACCTTCTCAGATGTCCCCAACAACTGCCCTGGGCACATTTAGCCTCCTGGGACAGCCAGCAAGGCATTTCCAGCTCTGGTTGTGCTAAGCAGGCACTTAATCTAAGTGCTTTGCTGAACCAGGCACAAAGCCACAATCTGAACACTCACTGCCTCTTATCCATCAAGAATTATGTCATATTTTGCCTTATCTCCCAAGCCAGAAGTTCTTTCCTCAGTACAAGGGGCAGGTTCACTCAGGGCTTTTTATTCCCCCCTCTAAATCAGGATGCTGTGATGCAGTTACAGGAAAATCACATCCCCCCCCTTGCACGGGGTGTTTGCACCTCACCCTTCCCACAGCTTCATTAAATGTAGTTCCTGGCACTTATTTTTCCTGCTGTTTCTTTTTCCCAGCACTTATTCCCCCCCCCAGTCACAGACACCACACACCACCCACCATGGGACATCATTGTCTGGCAACACCAGACCCATCCTGCACCTCCAACCCCTCTCTAACTGGTCCCCAGTTGTGCACACACCAGTTGTTCCTTCCAACCTCAACTACTCTATGATATGATCCTTGACCACAAAGCACTAAAACATGGGGGTGTCTCTTCCAGGGACAGAGATGGCTTCAGCAAACCTCAACTTTGGCACCACTTCACCTTCACCACACAAAAAAAAAAAAAAAGCCAAGGAAAACACTTTGGGCAGAGTTAAGCAACACAATCTTCTGTAATTACTTTTGAGAAGGGCCAAGATCAGCCCACATTAGCATCCAGCTCTGCAAGCACATCAAGAGTGCTGGGCTGGGCCAGGGCTGCTCCCCTCCAGCTCCAAGTGCCAGTTCTCCAAGGTGAAATAACCTCAGCCCAGCTCCCCCCCGAGGATGAAGATGGAGAAGTGACTCATCTACAGGAGAGAGAAACCACCAAGGTGCCCTGGGATTCTCTGCTCAGAGCACACTGAGCTGCAGAGATCATAGAGTCATTTGGGTTGGAAGAGATCTCCAGGATCAAGTCCAACCTTTGGCCAACATCTCCCTGACCCCCAGACCATGTCTCCAAGCCCCACATCTACTCCTCTGTTGAACCCCTCCAGGGATGGGGACTCCAGCACCTCCCTGGGCAGCCTGGGCCAGTCCCTGACCACTCTGCCACTAAAGAACTTCTTCCTAATGTCCAACCTAAACCTCCCCTGGGGCAACTTGAGGCCATCCCCTCTTGTCCTGTCCTTAGTTCCTTGGGAGAAGAGCCCAACCCCAGCCTCACCACAACCTCCTTTGAGGGAGTTGTAGAGAGCAATGAGGTCTCCTCACTGAACAACCCCAGCTCCCTCAGGTGCTCCTCATAAGAGATGTTCTCCAGAGCCCCAGAGATGCTGGAGGGAGTGGAACATCTCCCTGGGGAGGAAAGGCTGAGGGAGCTGGGGCTCTTTAGCCTGGAGAAGAGGAGCCTGAGGGGTGAGCTCAGGAATGGTTCTAAATGTGTCAAGGGAGAGTGTGAGGAGGATGGAGCCAGGCTCTGCTCAGGGACAGCCAGGGATAGGACAAGGGGCAATGGGTGTGAGCTGGAGCAGAGGAGGTTCCACATGAAGAGGAGAAGAAACTTCTTTGTGGTGAGGGTGCCAGAGCCTGGCCCAGGCTGCCCAGGGAGGTTGTGGAGTCTCCTTCTCTGGAGACATCCAAAGCCCCCCTGGACGTGTTCCTGTGGGACCTGCTCTGGGTGCTCCTGCTCTGCTGGGGGGTTGGACTGGATGATCTTTGGAGGTCCCTTCCAACCCCTGATGTTCTGTGATTTTGTGGCAACCAAAACTGGACCCAGTGCTCAAGGTGGGGTCTCCTGAGTGCCAAGTCCAGAGGCACAATCACCTTCCTAATCCTGCTGGAGAAAATCTTCCTGGTGCTGCTGGAAAGCATCACTGAGCATCACAACCTGAGTCTCCCTGTCAGGAGAAGTCTCACCCAGCATCTCCTATAAAAAACCACAACCCTTGGTCCCAAGAATGGGAAGGAGATGAGGACAATGGTCCCTCATTGCTCACATCTTGTGTGATGATCCTTTGTCACCCTCCACACACAAATATTTCCCTTATATAGGCTTTTTATTTTCATTTTAGCTCCACTAGTCAACCACGATGGGCATTAGGATTATGGGGCTATTTTTATCACTATTAATCTACACTGATATCTTTCTGCTATCTTTTATTCCACTGCTCAGCAGGAGGGTATCACTGCACCACACCTACTAAAGAACCTACAACTTCAAATCCTCCTTTTCCCCTCTTGATACAACTTTTCCATTGAGAGGAAATGGCCTCAAGTTGCACCAGGGAAGTTTTAATTGGATGTTAAGAAAAATGTCTTTACTGGAAGAGTCATTAAGTACTGGAAAGGCTGCCCAGGGAGGTGGTGGAGTCACCAGCCCTGGAGGGGTTCAAGCCTGTAGATGTGGCACAGAGTGAGGATTGTCCTGAGCCAGGGGCAGGACCTTGCACTTGGTCTTGTTGATCTTCACAAGGTTTACATGTCACATCACAGGATTTCACCCACCTCAGCCTCTCACTCAGGGGCAGATGGACAATTCCAACTCCTGACATCTGTCCAACCTGTTCAACTCCTCTCCTCACATGCTCTTGAGTGGTTTATTCCCTGGGTGATGTGAACCCTCACTGTCAGGTCTCAAACTCTCCACTGAGTTGATTTCAACCCCAGATTCTCTCCCAGACTCCACAGACATGAACAAGCCACTGCCAGTCCTTCCTCCAGAGCCTCCTGCATGGCCAGAGGATGCTCTGCAGAGCAGCCTGCCCAGTTTCCAAGCACAAGAAGACCCAGAGCAGTGCTGGTTGCACTAATGTTCTCCCCTGTGTTTGTATTTTGCTGTTTTAGTGCCACACACTGGAGCATTCACCATGACACTTGGGGCTTGGGATTTCATTAATACCCATGACTCACTCTCCCACCCAGTTCCATAACCCTCTGGTTGCACTGGGGTATTTCCAAGTCATTTTATATCCACATGAGCAAAGATTATTCACCCTCAGGTTGCACACACAGGAAGCACAGAGCATCTCCTGGAGGCACAGGCCTGCACCAGGGCTCAGGAGGAGGTGGGCATAGAATGGTTGAGGCTGGAAGGGACCTCCAGAGCTCATCTGTCCAACCTCCCTACGCCAGCAGGGGCATCTCTACCTAGGGCAGGCTGCTCAGAGCCCCATCCAGCCTCACCTTGAAGGCCTCCAGGGATGGGGCCTCCACCCCCTCTCTGGCCAGCCCCTTCCACTGATCTCTCACCCTCAGATTAAAGAACTTTTTGCTAATCTCCAGCCTCAATCTCTCCTTTCCCAGCTTAAAACCATCACTGCAGGGCCTGTCATTACAAACCCTTTTGAACCGACCTTCCCCTGCCTTCCTGGAGCCCCTTCAGGTCCTGGAAGGTCACTCTAAAGTCCCCCTGGAGCCTTCTCTTCTCCAGCTGAACAGCCCCAACTCTCTCAGCCTGTCTTCATACCTGAGATGCTCCATTCCCCTGAGCATTTTGGTGGCCTCACATGGAGGTGAAGAGCAGGACACTGCACAGAACAAGCAGCAGGTTCTGCTGAACCAAGAAGAGCTAAATATGGATCTCCTGCTCTTGCTACACCCCAAGTTCCTCTAACCCAAGCAGCAAGTGTGTTTGTGGGAGTGATAAACCAAAGAGTTCTGAACAAGAACAAAACAAAACCTTCATCCCCTGCCAACAGCTGCCTGCAGCTGAGAACAGCAGATAATGACTGAAGCAAACAGGTCCACTCTCAGCTGAGGTTTCCTACCTCAGAGGAAATAACAACCTCTACTTACTTGGGTCTTGTTTTGCTTTGTTGGTTGTTTGTTTTTTTTTAAGTCACCTGATCTGTGCTAAAACCCCAACAGTGCCAAGTTTAAGGGACTACTTCAACCTAAAAGGCCTGGCCCAGCATCTCCTGGAGTAGTGTCTGGAGCAAGCTGGTCAGATGAACTCTACACTCAGGAAGACAAATCACTGGATAAAAGGAGGGTCCCTGGAGAGTTCTGCAAGGGTTTTTCAGCTCAAGGGCTCTAAAACACAAAGATACAAGTCACTGAATCCCAGCATGGTGGGGGTTGGAGGGACCTCTGGAGATGCTCTGGTGCCCCCCCCCCTGCTCCAGCAGCTCCCCCAGAGCAGGGACACCAGGATCACATCCAGGCCCCTTGGGAATCTCTCCACACAAGGAGACTCCACAACCTCTCTGGGCAGCCTGGGCCAGGCTCCAACACCCTCCCAACAAACAACTTGCTCCTCCTGCTCACATGCAACCTCCTGGGCTCCACTTGGTGCCCGCTGCCCCTTGGCCTGGCCCTGGGCACCACTCACAAGAGTCTGGCCCCAGCCTCTTGCCCCCACCCTTTAGCTCTTGAGCACCATTGAGCAGATCCCCTCTGGGGCTTCTCTCCTGCAGCTCAGCAGCCCCAGGGCTCTCAGCCTGTCCTGGCCACAGAGATGCTCCAGCCCCTCAGCATCTCCACAGCCTCCCCTGGACTCTCTCCAGTAGCTCCTTGTCTCTCTGAACTGGGCAGCCCAGCACTGGCCCCAGTACTCCAGAGGTGGCCTCAGTGGGGCAGAGCAGAGGGGCAGGAGAACCTCCCTTGACCTGCTGCCCACACTTTTCTTATATTCCATGAAGGCCTAAGAGACATGAAGCAAATAAGACCACAGAAAAAGCCCCACACTTCCCTTCATGGCCAGGAGCAGTGCCTGGGAAGCTCCCCAAGCTCATTTCCAAGAGGAAAGACAAATCCTTGGTGTCCCACCTCACCACATTCACCTGTGCAGGGAGAGAAACCCCATGAAAACAGAACCCCCACCAGTGCAAAGTCTGGTTGTTGCCTGAGCTCCCAGCTGTGGGTTAGTCCGTCCCTTTGGGCTGCTCCCATCACCCCTAAACAGCACTTTAAAGGGTTTCATTCTGGGAGTGAACTGCTCTGGGAAACTTATCAAATCAGATCTTGAGACATCAACCACCAATTAAATAGTCTGAACATTTAAGAGTTATCTTGAGGGCAAAGTAAAAATAGCAAACCACAAACTCCAGCTGAAGGAGCTTCGCCTGTGTAGGCAGCAATTGGCACAACCACCCGAGTTTCACCCACGTTCTGACCATTGTAAGTGGCTGTAGGAGCAAGTTAGAGCTTCAGAAGGGTGGGGAAAGGAGAGAGCACCTGGAGAAGGCATTAGAGGACACCCAGTACTGCAAGACTGGGAACCTGAAGCAGGCACAAGGAGAATCAGCTGAAATCTGCATCTCCCTAGATGAGACACTAAGCAGAGGGAGGATGAGCTAAGCAGGTATATTGGCAACAAGATCAGGAGTTTCATAGTGATTGTGCTCAGGAGAAGACTGTAACAGTGACACAACTGAAAAGTCAAGAGAGCTCCAAGTTAAATTGACCTTACAGGAAACTCAGCTTCTCATTTTACAATGTTTCTAGTGATACTTTAACTGAAACTATCCAAGAAACACAGGCACAGGTTGTGTCGAGCTATCCAAGGATTGCATCCTCCTACCATGGGACAAATCCTGAAGAATATTCAAACTCTGCTGAGCAGCAGCTCCACAGAATGACCAACTCACCTTCCAACACCTGCAAGGGGCCTGTAGGAAGGTGGGGAAGGTCTGTTCTCAAGGGTTCGTAGTGGCAGGATGAGGGGTGATGGGTTTAAGCTAGAAAAGGGGAGATTTAGGTTGGGCATTAGGAAAAAGTTCTTTAATATGAGTGGTTGGTCACTGGAACCGGCTGCCCAGAGAGGGGGTGGAGGCCCCATCCCTGGAGACATTCAAGCTCAGGCTTGCTGGGGCTCTGAGCAGCCTGCCCTAGGTCGAGATGTCCCTGCTGGGGTAGGGAGGTTGGACAGATGAGCTCTGGAGGTCCCTTCCCACCCAAACCAGTCTGTGACTCCATGACTCCTTGCAGCCCAAGCACATACACATCCTGCACCCTCCAGCAAAGGCTGTGGCCTCACAGGTTCACTCCTACTGCCCGAGGAGAGCAGGGTTGGGAAATCAAGGCAGATTTCACCTGGTTTGTATTCACAGCAACCCCAGCCCTGAGCAGAGCAGGTCACAAGCTCACACTCAACCCTCTGGTTCAACCTGCAGCAGAGAATTGCACATGCAACCTCCAGCTCCAGAGCTCTCGAGGTTTCACTGTGAGGCTCTGCCCCTTCCACCAACTATAATCACTTCAAGCAGCAAAACATTCTCCACACAGTTCTTGTTTGAGCTGGAAAGAGTTTGTTTTCCATACAAGCAACAGTTTCCATGTCCTACTGGCTTCAAGAAGAGGAGCCTCCATTGCTGGCCAGCAATGATCTGCCAGGGCAGCCTCATGCTGAGCAGGTCTGGTGGGCATGGAAAGCCTGGTACCTGTGCCAGCTTTGTGCTGGGTATGAAATGGAACTGCTGCACAATGGGGTTAGTGGGAGGGGGGAGAGGAAAAAAGGAAAATAACAAACCAGCTATAAAGGTATCTCCAGGGTCATGTCACCACCTGGAGCACTGTGGCCAGCTCTGGAGCCTCCAGCACAAGAAGGACATGGCCATATTGGAGAGGGGCCAGAGGAGGCCACAAAGATGATCAGAGGGCTGGAACATCTCTATGAGGCCAGGCTGAGAGAGTTGGGGTTGGTCAGCCTGGAGAAGAGAAGGCTCCAGGGAGACCTTCGTGCAGCCTTCCAGTATCTGAAGGGGCTACAAGAAAGCTGGGGAGGGACTTGTCATAAGGGCTTGTAGTTACAGGATGAGGGGTGATGGGTTCAAACTGGAAGAGGGGAGATTTAGATTAGAGATTGAAAGGAAATTCTTCACTGAGAGGGAGGTGAGACCCCGGCCCAGGTTGCCCAGGGGGACTGTGGATGCTCCATCCCTGGAGGTGTTCAAGGTCAGGTTGGATGGGGCCTTGAGCAACCTGCTCTAGTGGGAGGTGTCCCTGCCATGGCAGGGGGGTTGGAACAAGATGATCTCTGAGGTCCCTTCCAACCCAACCCACTCTATGACTCTACACGCATCCATTAGACAACAGACACCATCGAAGCAAAGATCTGCATCCAACACCTCAACAAAGTCCAAGGCGTGCAGGCAAAGCTTCAATTTTTAGAAACTCCTCTCAGCACAACCTGACAAGAGCAGCTCCCAGCTCCAGCACTGCTTAAACTACAGCCTTTAAATACCACCAGACAAATTTTAATAGAACACCCAGCACATAGAATCATAGAATGGTTTGGGTTGGAAGGGACCTTAAAGATCATCCAGTCCCAACCCCCCTGCCATGGGGGACACCTCCCACTACATCAGTTGCTCACAGCCCCAGCCAGCCTGGCCTAAAAAATGTCCAGGGATGGGGCTTCCAGCACCTCTCTGCCCACCCTGGGCCAGTGTCTCCCCACCCTCCTGGCCAACAACTTCTTCCTAACCTCTCAGCTCAATCTCCCCACCTCTACTTTGGACCCATTCCCCCCACTCCTACCACTGCCCAACAGCCTCAAAAGTCCCTCCCCAGCTTTCTTGGAGCCCCTTCAGATCCTGGAAGGCCACATCTAAGAAAGCAACAAGTCCTCCCCAGGAGAAACAACAGCTCGAGCTCATGTGGAGCTGGTGGGTCAGGTTCCCAGGAGAGCAAAGCAGGGATGTAGTTAGCCCTACACAGATTTACCACAGCTGAGAATCCTAATGTGATTATCCAACATTACCAGCATAATTACAGGGCCTTTGCTTAGTGTCACTGCTGCAATATCTAGGCCATGACAAGACAGATTTAGCTTTCCAGGCTCCACCCTCTTCTGGGTGCTCTTTAAAATCAGCAGGACATCACAGTCAGTGTCAGTGTGGCAGCCACAGCCACCAGTGCTTGGGTGGTGCAGGGGAACACAACCTGGAACATTCCCCAACACATCAGAGTGGTCTTTACTGCTCCTCATTTCAGGAGGACAAGGCTGGCTGGCTAGGGCTGGTTGTGGTGTTTGGGGGTGAACATTAATTTATTAGCTCTGACACTCACAATTCCAAAGGAGGACAAAATTTATAGAGTCACAGGCATTGAGGATGTAGGAAAAAAGCTGAACTGCCTCTTCCTTGCTTCTCTGGGGTTTATTTTGGTAGGTCTCATTTCTGTTTAGCTTCATCTCTCTGCATTTCTCAGGACTCTGTCTCATTACAGATCTTTAGAGCCACTCCTCTCCCATAGACACTCCTTCAACTCCCAGCCAGTTCCATGGAGAAATTAAAAAAAATGAAGCTGTAAATTATAATATAGCAGAGAAAGGAGGAGAGGGGAAAAAAAAGGGGAAAGGGAAAGGAAATGAAGTTAATCCTGCCATGCAACAGTCCATCAGAAACTTAAAATAATCAATGGGCAAGACCCACTCTGCACATGAACTCTGCAATCCCTTCTCACCAGCTCCAGCCCAAGGGCAGAGGTACCTTGTCACAACCCCCATCCTCCAAGAACACGGTCAGAACACAGCCTGGATGCCATAATTTCAGGGTATTAAAGTCTCACAGTATTTTAACAGCAATTTCATAGCAGACAGCAGCTCTCTGAAGGCTGTGGAGCTGCCCTGGCCTCCCCAGCAGGAAGCACGGGCAGATGCTCACGTGGGTAGCTGTGCCAGGCATGTGCTCTGCTTGAGTCTTGTGCATCCACCCCATTCCTCCCTGACAGGCAGGCTTGGAAGCCCAAAGCTGCTGGAGCAGGGTGTTATTACTATGCAGCAGGATACTCTGCCTCCAAGAAGATTACTTGGCAAGGCAGAGTCAGTCCCACTCCACTGTGACAATTTTTGTCCTTGAACTTCCACTGTAAGACGGAAAAATAAAAATAAATTAACAGGTCATGAATAACTCACAGCTTAAAAAAAAAAATACATTTGTTTAACTATCAGTCCACCCTCTCACAAGCACATTTCAGCTGCTATTATTCCAACCAGCTGCTAATAGCATCCGAGACCTTCATCTCCAAGTGAAATGAGCAGAGGCACAAACATGCTGTGGAGCATGACTGGTTTGAGTGAGCACGACTGGAACTGCAAAGCCAGCAAGAAGCTGTAGCAACTGCAGGCAGCTGAAAAGCTTCCCTGGAAAGGCAAGGGGGTGGTGAATCATGGTGACAGGAGAGGAGAGGAAAAAACAGAATGAGGGGAGCAGAGAGCAGGTTGGAGCTGGGGGTGGAGGGGAAAGAGTGGGAATAAACTGGGCAGAACTGGGACTGGATTTTAACTGGGCTCACTCACAGGGGCCCAGCCAGAGCAGCCCCACTGGAGACCTGGGGTGCTATGGTAACAGCAAACTCCATCTGGGAGGCAATTATGCAAGGATCCAAAGGGAGCTCATGGCAACAGACAACGGAGACACGTAGGAATTTTGATTACTATGGCAGCACCCAGACAGCCCCACTGAGCAAAGGCAGCAGGGAGAACACGGGAGAAACCCCAGTAACAGTCCAGGAAAAGCTCAAGCTTCAGCTAACATGGTATTGTAAGAACCAGAGAATGGGTTGGAAGGGATCTCAAAGATCAGCCAGTTCCACCCCCTGCTAGGGCAGGGACACCTCCCACTAGACCAGGTTGCTCAAGGCCTTGAACTCCGCCAGGGATGGATCATCCACAACCCCCTGGGCAACCTGGGCCAGGGTCGCCCCACCCTCACAGTGAAGAATTTCCTCCTCATTTCCAATCTAAATCTCCCCTCTGCCAGTTTGAGCCCATTAAGAGCTTCACAACTGCACATGGAGGTTTGTGCTGAAAAAGTTCCTTCTGCTAAACCCAGGAACGTGGAATTCAACCTCTTCAGCTCTCCTGGATAACTCATGAGTTCCCTTGCTGGGAATGGGAAAACACAACTGAAGGTCTAAGGACTCTCCCTCTCAGAGCACACACTAACCAAGCTCTGCAGACACTGAACTCTTCAACCCCTCAGCACACACCAAGCATGGAGAGAGGCACCTACCAGCCCACCAGGCAGCTCCCAGGGAATTCAAACCACTAGGTACAGTCAGAAACACAGTATCCATCATTCAGCACAGGGGAAAAAAAAAGATATATATCTCTTTTATATATATTTATATTATATACATTTTATTATATATAAATATAAAATAAATATATGTATATATATTATATATGATATATATTTTATTTATGAGACAGATATATACATATGTATATAAGCCCTACACAAAGCAGGGCTTTGAGTTTTTCCACAAGTAAGAGGAAGGAGAGATGACCAAGCATATGTTGTCTGTTCTTTTGTCAGCTGTCCAAGAACTGGCAAGGGTTGCAGGGGTCCAGAACCTGCAGTCTTGTGACTGTTACTCACCAGCCCCAGCATCATGAAGGATTTAATCCATCAGCTCCAACTGAACTTACATAATTGCTTGAGAATCCCAATGTATATATATCAATATATCCATTTCTAGCCTGCTTTGTAGCAGAAGCAGCTTCAAAGGTACAACTCAAGTGCTTCCCCTGTTCTTCAGTTGAAAACAAAAGCCAAAGGTAGAAAACCACCATCTGTCCCCCTCCCAAAATAGCATCATTTTCATTTTAAAAAAATCCAATACATGTTTAATCCTGTCACATGTTCTGTGGAACACTGGGTGAGCTGGTCTGGGTGTCTCCCATGGTCTCTGAACGACACCACACCATTAGAAGATACTGAGTTAATTGTCATGTCATGACCAGCAGTAAAATTCCAGCTGCCTGCTCCTCATCAAGGGTCTTTCTGAACATCTCTCCCAAAGCAGCAGCACACGAGTGTATTTTGGTCCCCCACACCAGCACTGAGCCCCAGTGGGCACAGCCAAGGGCAGCCCAGCAGCTCCCAGGGGTCCCAGGCTTTGTTCTGAGCCCACACTGTGTGACACGGGGCCCTGACCCACCACAGAAGTCCCTTGATGCCATGGAGACATGAATATTAACTACACCCTGCTGAAAACCCCAGACAAGGGGTGACATTTGCATTGAATCCAAGGCCTGGGCACTGCCTCCCTCCACAGCCCTTCTCAAATCGCTGCATCTTCAGGGGCTTGGGTTTCTCACTTGGAAAATAAGTTGCTGAGCTCTTCCACCAACTGTTTGCTCTGCAGAGGGGAAGGGGAACAGCCATGCAGAGAGACACAGGTTGTAGGACACCCCGTACATGGGGGGCTTTATGTTCATTGAGGAGCAGAGACAGAGCAAGAGTTCAAACTACAAGTAGTAATTAGGTATAGAAATAGAAGGATAGACTGATATTCATTAATCTACCTTCTAACTCAAAGGCAACAGGTAAAGGCCAAAAGAAAGGCTCTGCAGAAACCAGTAGAAATTTTCATGCCAGAAATACACACTCAAGGCACCCCAAGGTCTGTACTGCCCCATCCCTGCCTCCCACCCCAGGATAGAGTCCACACTGCCCCATCCCTGCCTCCCACCCCAGGATGGGGTGTCCACACTGCCCCATCCCTGCCTCTCCCCCCAGGATGGGGTGTCCACACTGCCCCATCCCTGCCTCTCCCCCCAGGATGGGGTGTCCATACTGCCCCATCCCTGCCTCTCCCCCCAGGATGGGGTGTCNCCACATCCCTCCCTCACACCACGGGATGGGGTCCATACTGCCCCATCCCTGCCTCTCCCCCCAGGATGGGGTGTCCATACTGCCCCATCCCTGCCTCTCCACCCTCCTCCATCCTCTGTCCAAAATGCTCTGTGATGCTTCTTTTTCCCCCCTACAAACAGAACCTATGAACCAGCAGCTTCTCACCAGTTGAGATCTGGGGCTGGTTTCTTATCTCTTCTTACATCCAGCCACTTGTAAAAGAGCTGTAGAAAACATGCAGCCACCACAGCCAGGATACCCTCAGCTGCAAGCAGCACTTGCTGAAATTCCCAGGGAACACCCAGTGCACATCACCCAGTGTCCCCACCACGGTCACAAGCCTCCTGCTGACACCACCCACACTGCAGAGAGACCCTGGATGAGTTCAGCAGGTACCTCCCATGTGGGTGAGTTGCTTAATAGGACATTTGTAGCACTCTAAGCAAAGCAACAGGGCTCCTCTGAAGGGAGAGCCCTTCCCCCCCAGCCCCTGAGCCATCCTTCCTCCCCTCTGACCATCTCCTGCCCTTTCCCCAGCTCTCCCCAAGGGGACACGGAGCTGCCTCAGCCCTCCAGCCAACATCTCCTGCTGAATCCCAGAGGGATGGTTGATCCTTGTTATTTTGCTGCTCTCCACACCACACATGTGCCTGTCTAATGAGAGGAGCTACAGCATCAGGGTGAAAAAGGCAGGCAGGCATGTCAGGGTGTGAGTATATGGACACACACACACATGCTTCCAGAGCTGTCTCCTCAAAGGATATTTTAAGGATTTCACCACATCTTTCATGCCACCAATCCCCTGGTATTGGACACTTCTTGGCAAAGGTCACGAAGGGAGTTATTAGAGCAGACCCCGAGGGTCAAGAGCAGCCACAAATCTCTGTGTGTGCACACCCTGCAGTCCTGAACAGTCCTTGCCTCATCCATCCAGCTCGTTCCCACACCAGAGAGGTTGATTTCTGAGGCACTTCCCAAGTCAGAAGCAATTAATTAATCCTTGAGAGGTTCAGGACAGGTAACTGAAGCATCCCTGACGTAGCAGGTGGATGGCATGGCAAGCAGCAGGTCTCACATCAGCAGGGATTATTCGGGTTCATTTTGAGGATAAGCCTGAGTTTTACATCACTCTCACTCCCACAGCATCCAAACAGCTTCCACACACCACCTGGGACAGCAGGAAAGCCACAAAACCAGCTACACCCCATCAAACCCAGGGCTCTGCTGCTCTCAACAGCAGCTGATGAGTTTATTTTACTGCTGCCATTAGAGCTGTGCAGCAGAAGCACATGTCAGCCTTGCAAGCATCGTTTAGCTCGCAGGAGCAGAGGAGATACAAGCCAAGATCTCAGCTGTGCATCCAGACAGCTTCAGGAGCCCGTGGCTTTTACTATCACCCCCCCAAGAGCAGCGTGCCAGGCCACTCTTTAAATTCACACAGCCACATTCTGAGGTCACCCCCTTATTACAGCCCCACCAACATCAAATAGGAAGGAAAACCAGCATGTTTTACCAGCACATGAATGAAGATCAGATCTAGCTGGTCTCACCAACCAGCTCCCAGCCCAGCTGTGGGGTGGGGGGACATGGTAGAGCCCCAGCTTGGGGAGCTCGGCTGCTGATGGCTTTTTTTATTTCTAATCTATGAGATCACCCATCACCAGTAGGTAATTTGCTTCTGCAAAATGATGAAGCAAAGCAGACACTGGGAGCATCTTGTTCCAAAGTCTTGAATCCAATCCTGTGAGCCAGGGTCCCCATGCCAGCCTGGGTTCTGCCACAGAGCAAGAGTAAATTTATGCCCAGATCAGCCACGTGGCCCATTTAAAACAGAGACAGCACCTGAGAGAAAACACAGGCTGCAATTAAAGCACTCAACCTGGGCAGGCAGAGCTCAGTCCCTGACTTGGCCACACATACTCTGCATTGCTTCACCTTCCTATCTCCATATATTATTTCCCAGCAGCCCTAAAAGGAACTGAAGGACATTTTCAGGGACAGTGCCAGGGCCCAGATATTCTGGCAAGAGGGCAGGGAGAGCTCCTCACGTTTGAGGAGCTCCAGCAGCTCTTCTCTGCTTTCATCCTCCCACAGCTAACAATAGCCTTCCTCTCCTGGAGTGGTGACACCTGGACCTCCCACAAAAGGACAAAAGCAAAGTTTCCACAATGATAAAAAGCCACAAATGAGAGAGAATTACCCCAGAACTGTTTCACTCAAGCCTTTCCACATCTCTTCCTTGTGCTTGTACAGCACCGTCAGTGTTGTTCCTCCAGCCAAAGTCCAGCAGCCAGGATGTGATGTAAGGAGGAACCTTTCCAGTACGATCCCACCACAAGGAACCTTCTCCTTCCCTGGGAAACTTCATTATTCAGTTACCTCTCATGATCCAAAGCAACCCCATAAACAGTTTGCTTATGGCATGTTTCTCCTCAGATTCCACATGTGAAACAGGAGTAAACACTTGGTACAAGCGAGGACAAATTGGTTGTGACTTTCCAGAGGAGCAGCAGCAAGTCCTGCAGCTGGCGAGCTGCTGATCCACCAGGTACAGCCTCCATCTGTCCACACCATGGAGAAAAATCACCTTCCAAGGGAGCAGCTTCCAGTCTCAGGGCAAACAGGCAGCACTGAGTCAGTTCTGACCCTTTATTAGCCATGATTAACGGGTGGGCAAGCCTGGAAGGTAGAAGTGCTAAACCCAAGGTGGATTCCAGCTTGTCTTCAGCACATTTATCACTTGCCACCTGCTCTCTTCAGCTGCTGACAAGCTCCTGTACAAGAGGAGAAGGCCCAGGACAAAACCATCACAGCAGTACCTGTTCCCCACAGACCCAAAACATCACTGCTGGTGTTGCAACCAGAGCTTCATAACCTGCAGAGCTTCATAACCTTCATAAGTTGCAGTTCAGAGGCAACTAAAACACTTCAGCAACACTTGAGTTCAACACTATTTTCCCCAGCCAGAATCCCAGATCTAAGCTTTCTTATACTAAGTAATCAACAAACTTCCCAAGGCTGTTGCAGGACTGCTTGAACTAGAAACTCTTCTAGTGTAGAATGCTCTTTCCTGGGAAGATGACAGCAGGAAACTTGTCCTCCCATGACTGTGCTGGGCTAAGGCTGCCATTAAATATGCTTTTAGCTAATTCAGCTGTTACATAAAAGCAGCCACCCCCGTGTACAATCCCAGCCCCACTCTCTGACACGTTGAGCCTCTGGGCTCCACCACTTCTTACACAGCTAAATCCACTAACACCTTCTTTCCCTCCCTGAGTCCACCCAGGGCCACACTGCACACTCTGCCCCTGCAAAACCTGGGCTGCTAAAAGCTCCAAAGCACTTGGGATACCTCAGCATTTACTGAAGAGCTCATGTGGGATTTTCCAGCACTTTGCCAGGTTTGTACTCTCAAAACCCAGACCACTGAAACACAGCAGAGTCAACACCCCACCCAGCAGTGCAGAGCAGAGTGTCAGGGAAGCCCAGCATGGGGGGGCTGGAAGGTTCCTCTGGAGATCATCTGGTGCAACCCCCTGCTCCAGCAGGGTCACCCAGGGCAGGTTACACAGGAATGTGTCCAGGCAGGTTTAGAATCTCTCCACACAAGGAGACTCCACAACCTCTCTGGGCAGCCTGGGCCAGGCTCCAACACCCTCCCAACAAACAACTTGCTCCTCCTGCTCACATGCAACCTCCTGGGCTCCACTTGGTGCCCGCTGCCCCTTGGCCTGGCCCTGGGCACCACTCACAAGAGTCTGGCCCCAGCCTCTTGCCCCCACCCTTTAGCTCTTGAGCACCATTGAGCAGATCCCCTCTGGGGCTTCTCTCCTGCAGCTCAGCAGCCCCAGGGCTCTCAGCCTGTCCTGGCCACAGAGATGCTCCAGCCCCTCAGCATCTCCACAGCCTCCCCTGGACTCTCTCCAGTAGCTCCTTGTCTCTCTGAACTGGGCAGCCCAGCACTGGCCCCAGTACTCCAGAGATGGCCTCAGTGGGGCAGAGCAGAGGAGCAGGAGAACCTCCTTGACCTGCTGCCCACACTCTTCTTCATGCCCCCAGGAGACCATTGGTGTCCATACCCTGCCTCACACAGTGCACAGGAAAAATAATGGGGGGAAAAAAAGAAAATAAAAATCACGTGTCCTTTTCCAAGAGGAAAAATAGTTTAATTCCTAATCCAAATGTCACTGGTCAGCAGATCAGCAGCCAGCTAGAAGGCAATAACTGATAAAATACCCTTCAAGGTGATGTCTTGAACGCAGCCACACTGGGATTGGGTTGAGGAGCATGTAACTCTGCAGCATTTCCCTCAGATGGTGGTTGTTTTAAAGTGAAGTTAGTTGAGAAGCAGCTTATGTGTAATTTTAGTGACTTCATGTTATGGTGCTGCCCACCCCAGGATGAGGAAGCTCTGGAGATAAGGCAGGAAGGGGCCAACAGAGTCCTCTGCAATTAGCCCCCCCATTGAGGCAGCTCAGGGGCCACCTATCCCTGGCACAGGTTGTGCCTTCACAGCCCTACCAAGCCCTACAGCCCCACACTGACCTGCAGGTCTGCTGAAAAATAATCACAATGAAACCTTTGCACAGTGCCCATCTTTTGAAAACAGGGTAAAAAGCCCAGCTGGCAAACAGGAGCTGATTTGGGATTGGTTTATAAGGTTTAAAAGCTGTGAAATATGTATCAGCCAGCAGCACAGAGCTGAAAGTTTCAGTGAAGTATCTGACAATTATTAAACCCACATCCCTCAACTTAACACTTAAGGGGAAAAGACAAGTAGCACCTTCAGAAAAACATTACTAAGTGACTTGTCACAGACCTGAGGAAACAGCCTCTATCTTCCGCTACAAGTCAACCAAGACAAACAAAATCCCAGCTCAAACATGTCCCATCAACACTTATGTACCTTGGGTCACTTCAGCTCTTCCCAGGCTCCCAGTGCCCAGGGGAACACAGGACATGGACCTTGGGCAATCCCCACCCTCTTTGTTTTAGCTCAGAGGGGGCTTTGCCACTCGTGCACATCCCACAAACTCCTCAGCAAATCTGATTTCTGGCAGCATCCACAGAATCTCAGCATGGTGGGGTTGGAAGGGACCTCTGGAGATGATCTGGTCCACCCCCAGGAGCTCAACCAGAGCAGGGGGCTCAGGATCACATCCCAGGTGGGTTTTGAACATCTCCAGAGGAGACTCCACAACCTCTCGGGGCAACCTGGGCCAGGCTCCAACACCCTCAAAGTAAAGAAGCTCCTCCTCACGCTTAGATGGAACTTCCTATGTTCTTTTTTACCTCTTGTCCTGTCTCTGGGAATCACTGAAAAATCCCTCTACATGTGTTTGCTGCTCCCGTCCTCATCAGAGACACCATCCCCCTTCCAGCTCCAGTGCAGGGGTTTGGGGAAGGCTTTTTATTGGTATTTTTCCACACACCCCCACCCCAGCAGAAACAAAAAGCAGCATCCAATTTGCTCACGCTGTTTTGGGTTCTTTTCACAAACAAAAACCACACAGCAGCAGCCTCAGCCTGACTCACCCACACACTCCAGTGCCTCCTGGGCATTCACCTCAGCTCCCCAGAACACCCATCACCTCAAAACCACCAACAACTCCCCCCCCCAGCCCACACTGGCTCACTATGATGCTGCCACCAGCTCTAACCCTGGCCTTGCAGAACCCTAGGGCCAGCAGTGCTGACCTCCCACAGCAGTTAATCCCCACACAACCATCGAGGGGAATTTTTCCAGAGATTATTCATGCTATTATATGGCTTAGAACAAGATGACTACAAAGACTCAGCTAAGAATCACCTCCTGCAATACCCTGCTTGTAAATAAATACTGATTCATGGCTATTAGAACAGCACAGACAAGCAACCATTCAAGTTCCTTCCACGTTATTCCCACCTACTTCCTTCCAGAAGGAAGGAATATCCCTCCACATCCAGGAAATTGATTAACCACAGCTATTTAAGGGGGTGAGGGGTGTACCCACACAGCTATTTTTAAGAGGGTGAGGGGTGTACCCAAGAGCAGGGGGTATTTTGGGGGATCTATGCAAGAGACCACGAGCACGTGGAGGACATCTGCCACCTGGCACCTCATGGTGCCTCCAGCACAGCCTCCCAGCCCAGCAGGCACCTTCAGCAGGGTGGCTCAGCAGAATTGAGCATGGCCAGCCACAGCTTTGACCAAAAGAGCCAAATCCCACCACTTTCATTCCAAAAGTTCAGGTTCAACCAGCTCCTCGGGCTTGCAACTCGAGTCTCCCTCACATCTTCCACCATCATCATTTCAGAGGCTCTTTCTTCCAAGCCACTTTTATATCTCATTGATTTTCCAGGCTCCACACGCTGCACCAGCACACAGGCCTCTCCTCTCCCTTCTGAAGCAGCCAGGATGAGAGATGTTTCCTTCCCAGACAGGATACTCCTCCAAAGTGCTTCCCAGGGGACTTTTCCTTTTAGCAGCAATAGCCAAGACTTCACGAGTTGCCTTTTCAACACTGCTGAAGCACCACAATTCACTGCAGGCACAAACAAGCTCTCCAGCCAAAGATGTCAATTGTGCAGAGCCCAGGTTGCCAGTGAGCTCCCCAGGTCTCCAGCTGAGTCAGTGAAAAATGCTGGTTACCAGCATCTGGGGAGCTCACGGGCTAAACCAAAGGGCCAGAAGTATCCAAAGCTGCAGCATTTCTGACCCACACTGGCTCCCTACGTGTAGTAATAAAGAATCAGCACTTCCACCCCTCTGTTCCCCTCCAAACCTATGAGCCACCTTGTTCTTGGTCCCCTGAGGACTTCACCCATCACGCAGAGGGATTTTGGGATGCTGAACTCTGAGGAAAACACCCATGGGGCACCTTTCACCAGAACAACCTCCTTGGCCTCGCAGGAAGGGGACACAGCATCTATTTCCCAGGCCTGCTGCACCTCGCTCAGCCTGTGCCTGCAGATCCAGGAGCTACAGCCCACCCTGGGCCATGCTCCAGCCCAGAAACCAGGAATCACAGGGAACAACCCTCACAAGCAGCAGCTCCTCCAGGGATCTGGAGAGGAGGCACTTCTCCCACACAATCTGTGCTACCACTTCACACCTCTGGTGGCTGCAGCCAAGGCCTCCCGAGCAGGAGAGAGCCCAGTGACACACAGGTTCCTTTCCTGGTGGGGCTGAACCTGCCAACTGATTATTCATCAGCAAAACCAGCCTCTGTTTTCCCCCCGTTACCAGGATGAGGCCAACCTGCATTAAAAAGACTCTGACAGCTTCTCAGGTTTAGCTCCTAATAGTTCCTAAGCTCCTTGGGCCACAAGGACCTTGGAAATACCAGCCAAGGCAAACCCACACTGCAAATTCCAAACCTGGAGAAATCAATCACTATAGTTACTAGTGGAAGGCCTGGTTTTGAGGCTCCTCTCAGCTCAGCAAGCAGAACAGATCAGAACCCACGTCTGAAAGATGGTCACAGCTCTATTTTCTGGTGGCTCTCTGAAAACCCGAAGGCACACGGCGTACACAGAGTCCCTTTTCCATTTTAGGGGTTTTTCTGTAAAAGCCAACACGGGTCCTCCCACTCAGCTCTGGCTCAGCAGCCACCCTCTCCTTTGCAATTGCAAGATCAAAACAAAACAGTGTTTTGACTGAAATGGCAAAGGATGCTGTGCAGGAGAGGGACCAGGAGGCCTCTGAAGGTCGAGGGTAAGGTTACCAGCCAGAGCCACTCGGCAGCTTCCCTATAGCCCAAACAAATGAAATGTAAAATGATAGTTAAAGCAGCAGCACTGCTTACAATTAAAAAAACCCCCACCAGCAGCTGCTGCACTGCAAGGACCGTACATGTGAAGAGTTTTATAATCCCTACCATGCATTTTTAGCTCTTGAATTGCTTTATTTGGTAAAAAGAAGTGCAATTGGGATTCCTGCTTCCCCTGCAGAGACCCCAGTAAACAGAAACCCCTCAGCCCAGGTCACATCCAGCTCTGCTCAGCCAACCTGTGTTGCTCTACAAGGAATTCACCCCAGTCTTTTATTCCTCTCTAAGGTAGGAAAGGAGGCAACCGGCTGAAGAAAGTTAGAGCAAAGGCCACTGCTTGCTTTATTTATAGCACCTTGCTCTGCACCAAACCATTCGACAATTTTGGCTTTATTGGGGTTTTTTAACTAGTTTAGAGAGGGTGGAAAAACAACTCCTGAAATCCCTGAATTTTTAAAGCATTAAAAAAAAAAAAATAGAAAAAAAAAGAATAAACCCAAACCAAATCCAGCAACCCCCCCGCTGGTTTCACAGAGGGGATGCTCAAAGCAGGAGAGATGCCCAGACCCCTGAGCCGGCAGCCGCCGCCGATCGCAAGCCCGTCAAGGACAATGAAACGCCGGGGGAGCCGGGGCTGGATGGCGGGGGAGAGGCCGGTGTCCAGGGAAGGCCGAGGCCTCCCTCCCCTGCTCCGGCAGGGAGCCGAGCGCTCTGCGACAGCCCCCGGGGGCTCTTACCTTCCGCCAGCACCTCGTCCACCGTCACCTGGTACCGGCCGATGCTGAAGACCCGGCCGATGTAGCCGCTGCCGGGGCCGCTGCTGCCGCTGCCGCCGCCGCTGGTGCCCGACCCGGGGCCAGAGCCTCCCTGCTCCCGACGCGCGTCGAAGAACTTCTTCATTTCTCAGGAGCCTGGTGATGGGGGNCGGACAGGGCCCGGGACCCGCATCGCTGCTTGGCGGAGCTCCCGGCGGCCACCGAGCCCGTCAGGGACCGACCCCGCCGCCGCCCGCCGGCCCCATCCGACCAGGAAATGGGGCTGGCACAGGAAGTCCCGGCGGGAGCACCGCCCCCGCCAGCACCGGGGAGGGGGGGGGCCTGCCCGGCCTCGCCGCTTCCCCTCCGCCTACACACCACCGGGGAGCCGCCGGGGAGCGCAGCCCCCGCCCCACAGCGCGGCGGAGGGGCCGGGGGGCTCTTTGGCGGGGGAATGAGGGGAGGGTGTAGGCGGGATGGCGGCGGGATGGCGGGCCCCCCGCGCTGCC
>VYZX01010456.1:102292-114125 GCA_013401335.1 Brachypteracias leptosomus
TGATCTTTAAGGTCCCTTCCAACCCTCACAATTCTTTGATTCTACCTTTCCCCAGGACCATGACTTTGCTCTGCAGATGGACCCTGCTCTTTAGAGTGTTACATTTAGAGAAATTTGCAGATCAGGTTCTCACTGAGGAGGGATTTAAAAGCCGTGGCAGGTCCTGAGTGTATCCTCACCTGGGCCTCCACCCAGCCCCCTTGGCTCATCCTCTATGACCTCCAGGATCTCCTGGCCCAGGTCCACGAGACTCACTCTTTGAGGCCCTTGTAGGATGGTCTTGGCTGTGGTTCTGTCTTTTTGGTGAGTCCTGGAGCTGTGTTGGGAGTTGGGCTGTTTCTTGGTGTTTCCAGCTTGGTTTCCTGGGTAGGCTGTGGACTTGCTGCCTTGCTCTGCCTCACGATCACTGAGTGGGTGGTTGATGAAGCTTTTCTTCATAAGAGAGATGTTTTACTCCTCTAATCACCTTTGTAGCCCTCTGCTGTACCCTACTGGAGAGAGAAAAGAAAGGCTGAGGAACTTGGGGCTTTTTAGCCTAAATATTTAAGGGGTGGGTGTCAGGAGGATGGGGCCAGAATCTTTTCAGTGGTGCCCAGAGACAGGACAAGAGGTAACGGGCACAAACTTGAAGATAGAAAGTTCCATCTGAACATGAGGAGGAATTTCTTTACTTTGAGGGTGTTGGAGCCTGGCCCAGGCTGCCCAGAGAGATTGTGGAGTCTCCATCTCTGGAGACATTCCAAACCCATCCTGGGCAACCTGCTTTAAGTGAGGTTGGACCAGATGATCTCCAGAGATCCCTTCCAACCCCCACCATGCTGGAATTCTGTGAGTTCCTATCCCAATTCCATGAAGGAATGAATACATCCATGCCTTAGGAGCCCNCTTTTTAGCCTAAATATTTAAGGGGTGGGTGTCAGGAGGATGGGGCCAGACTCTTTTCAGTGGTGCCCAGAGACAGGACAAGAGGTAACGGGCACAAACTTGAAGATAGAAAGTTCCATCTGAACATGAGGAGGAATTTCTTTACTTTGAGGGTGTTGGAGCCTGGCCCAGGCTGCCCAGAGAGATTGTGGAGTCTCCATCTCTGGAGACATTCCAAACCCATCCTGGGCAACCTGCTTTAAGTGAGGTTGGACCAGATGATCTCCAGAGATCCCTTCCAACCCCCACCATGCTGGAATTCTGTGAGTTCCTATCCCAATTCCATGAAGGAATGAATACATCCATGCCTTAGGAGCCCCCCTTGGCTGCAGTCACAGCCCTGGTTCCGTCCCCAAGTGCTGAGTTGGAGCCAAATTACAGAGCAGCCAAAGAAGATAAAGCTACATGGAGGCAGATATTAATTAAGAAGAAAAAAAAATGAAAGCTCCTCATTTCCTCCTCAGAACTATATGTATGCTAATTGAAATAAACACTCATTAAGCCCATTAAATGAAATGTAGCCTTGATAATGCACTCTAGGACGCTGGTGGAGCAGTTCATAGCCTGCAGCTCTGGGGAAGGGAGGTTTGGGTTGTACTGCAAATAACACCCACCTTCCTCGGGGCCACCAGGAGCTGCCCTCACTGGAAGTGTCTCCATGGAGCTGGCAAACACCCCAAGGCTTAAATACTATCAATTAGTCTTGATAATGGGGGGTTGTTTGAGATAAAATCGTTATATTTGTATAAATTGTAACATAAACACAATTATAGTGGTGTGCAAGGAAAGGGCCTTTGCAATGGGAGAGTGGTTGTGGCTTGAACCTTCACTTGTTCTTAATGTAAAGGGTCTATACCATGGCTGCACTGCAGCCATACAAGGAGATGTCTTCTCATCAAGGAATGGAAATGACTTATCAAGGCCATGTGGGGATTTCTGGGTGTCTTCTGAAGCTCTGCTGGAGCTGTCAAATCAGACCTGCTTCAAGCTGAATAGGAAGACAACACAACTAGGATCAAGAGTAAGTGATGGCCTCAAGTTGCACCAGGGGAGGATTAGATTTGACATGAGGAAGAAGTTCTTTACTGACAGAGTGGTCAGGGACTGGCCCAGGCTGCCCAGGAGGTGGTGGAGTCCCCATCCCTGGAGGGGTTCAACAAACAAGTAGATGTGGGGCTTGGAGACATGGTCTGGGGGTCAGGGAGATGTTGGGATGGAGCTTGGATTTGATGATCCTTGAGGTCCTTTCCATCCTCAATGATTCTATGACTTGTATGACTGAAAAGGACTCTCTTGAAGGTAGAAATGTCACCCCAGAAGTCCCTAACCACCTTCACAACCCCTCCACAGAGGTGCCTGCTGACTCCAGCACCCCTCAGGAGGACATTCCTTAACGGCAGCACCATCAGCCCGGGGCTGGTTGCATTCCCTGCTGTTTATAGCTCGTGTTCATACACCAGCAGTCTGGGCTCATGGCCAAGAGCAGCCTGAAGCTTCTCTGCAAGAGCAAGGCAGAGTGTGGGGGGATTTCTGAGACAGTGTCACGGCAGCATATGCTGGGGGACAGCAGCGAGGGAAGCTGCGGGAGCGGTGGCACCAGGGACACTGTTGGAGCTGTCACTCTTGTAAATTGTAATCTCCTGCAGAACATGCAAGGACCCACCTTAAAACTCTTGGTATTGTGCAATGGGGCATTGACTCCTGGCTTCTTCATAGAGCTGCTCCTTGCTGTCTCCCCTTATGGCTCATTGTCTAAGGTGTGGAGACCCCAGATCTAAGGGGTCTCTTGTTTTAAAGACACTTTGGGTTGCAGGGATTTTCTCTGCTCCCCTGTTCCTGCTCAGCCTTATGTGATATATGTTTATAGCATCAACCCAGCTCTGTCCAAAGAGCCTCTGGCTTGCCCAGCAGCACTGGGACAAAGCTCAGGGCTTTGTGAGCTCCTCTCTGAGCTGGGAAGAGGTGGAGTGACACCTGGGAATGCTGGTGGTGTAAAAACTGGTAAGTACATAACGTTATATAACTCCTGGTTATGGTAAGTAAGGAAGAGCTAAGAAAACTCTCATTTCTTATGTGAATTGGAATATTTCAGTCTTTTCAACTCAAATAAACACTGCTTGCTGGTTTCTGGGGGGGGTGTTTGTCACCTTCCTTCCTCTCAAATAACAGAACAAAAGCTTCAGGCTGGTTCTTCTCGAGTCTTTCCCAAAGCACACAGACTTGGTTCTACACAAGGCTGCCTCTGACCTGTGGAAATGGATGTTTCACAGAATCCCATAAAGATAGGGGCTGGAAGGTTCCTCTGGAGATCACCTGGTCCAACACCCCTGCTCCAGCAGGGTCACCCAGGGCAGGTTACACAGGAATGTGTCCAGGCAGGCTTGGAAAAGTCCCCAGAGAAGGAGACTCCACAACCTCTCTGGGCAGCCTGGGCCAGGCTCCAACACCCTCCCAACAAACAACTTGCTCCTCCTGCTCACATGCAACCTCCTGGGCTCCACTTGGTGCCCGCTGCCCCTTGGCCTGGCCCTGGGCACCACTCACAAGAGTCTGGCCCCAGCCTCTTGCCCCCACCCTTTAGCTCTTGAGCACCATTGAGCAGATCCCCTCTGGGGCTTCTCTCCTGCAGCTCAGCAGCCCCAGGGCTCTCAGCCTGTCCTGGCCACAGAGATGCTCCAGCCCCTCAGCATCTCCACAGCCTCCCCTGGACTCTCTCCAGTAGCTCCTTGTCTCCAGCACTGGCCCCAGTACTCCAGAGGTGGCCTCAGTGGGGCAGAGCAGAGGGGCAGGAGAACCTCCTTGACCTGCTGCCCACACTCTGCTGAATGCCCCCCAGGAGCCCATTGGCCTCTTGGCCATGAGATTACACTGCTGGCTCATGGGCTTATTGTCCACCAGGACTCCAAAGTTTCATCAGTGCTGATCCACAGACAAGGAGACATCCTTGCTTGAAGGGTCAAAAGTTCCCCTACATCTCTGCAGCGAGCCCCAATATCTGCAGTGATTAATCTGATATTAATGTGCAGAACATGAGGATTCCTGATGCTCTTACAAGCACGTGAAAGTCAACATTTTAGAAAAGCAAGAGCTGGTTTTCAGCCTCCACCCTCACCTTGCTCCCTGCTGCTATGGAGACAGGAGCCTGAGCTCCAGCAGCCTGAGCTCCAGCAGCCTGAACTCCAACAACCTGAGCTCCAACAGCCTGAACTCCAACAACCTGAGCTCCAGCAGCCTCAGCTCCAGCAGCCTGAGCTCCAACAGCCTGAACTCCAACAGCCTGAGCTCCAACGTGGCTCCAACAGCTGAATAACCCCACGTTCAGGGACTGTTGATTGCAAACTGCTGGTGCTCAGGCATGACAATGAGTGTTCCCTCATGAACTTCCTCAAACCACCCCCATAATCCCCAAAGGCCCAAATTCTGCCCCCCACTTACTTCTGTAGGAGGTTGGCTGAAGACTTTGTTAGTGCTCCCAGGAGTTGGACCTCAGGGAATGAGGTGAGGCTGTTTCTCTAAAGCTAAAGGTACCTGCAAGTCAAATGACACTGAAAATCTCTCCTCCCAGCACCAGGCTCTTCTACTCTGAGGTGTGAATTTAGAAGGTCAGAAAAAGGCTGGAGCACCTCTCCTATGAGGCCAGACTGCGAGCGTTGGGGTTGTTCAGCCTGGAGAAGAGCAGGCTCTGGGGAGACCTTATTGCAGCCTTCCAGTATCTGAAGGGGCTACAAGAAAGCTGGGGAGGGCCTTTTCACAAGGGCTTGGAGTGATAGGATGAGGGGAGATGGGTTCAAACTGGAAGAGAGAAGATTTAGATTGGAAATGAGGAGGAAATTCTTCCCTCTGAGGGTGGTGAGACCCTGATTGTCCAGGGGGGTTGTGGATGCTCCATCCCTGGAGGTGTTCAAGGCCAGGTTGGATGGACCTTGAGCAACCTGGTCTAGTGGGAGGTGTCCCTGCCATGGCAGGGGGGTTGGAACTGGGTGATCTTTGAGGTCCCTTCCAACCCAAACCATTCTATGATTCTGTGACTCTGTTTCCTTTCCAGGCTCTTCAGCCCTGAAGACTGGGTGGCTCTGATGCTGCAGTCACTGGTGTATCCAACAGTCAATATTTGGTCAAGAATTTCCTCCTAATTCCTAATCTAAATCTCCCCTTTTCCAGTTTGAACCCATCACCCCTCATCCTATCACTCCAAGCCCTCGTAAAAAGTCCCTCCCCAGCTTTCAAGAATGAAGCTACACAGGCTAAAAAAAAAATCCCAGGCAACATAAGATGGAGAAACATCAAGTTTCCTGCTGGGGGATTAAAATGAGCAGGGACAGGCCTGGAGCAGGAGCTGCTGACGTGAGAGGAAGGGATGAGAATGGAAACTTCAGCAGATGTAGGAAAGAGAAGTCTCCTTAGTGACTGTTGACAACCCTCACGAGTCCACACGGAACCTTGGCTGGGGTGAAGCGCCAGATTTTGGAAGGAAAGAGGCTCTGTGATGGAAAAGGAGAGTGCTTGTGGCTGGAACTCTGTCTTTTATCACCCTGTGCCCCCCATCAGCAGGGCGGGAGGGGGTGCTGGCCTCTCTGGGCTTGGTCTGGGGAGGCTGAGCTATAATAAGGAGCTGCAGAGCCATGTTCACTGGAGCCCAGCCTGTCTCCATCCCTGCTGCTAAATTTAGTTCTCCTCCAGCCACAGAGCATGTGCAGAGAGGCAGAGGGATGAGGTTGAACTGTCGTATGAGCTGGGAAACAACCTCAGAGTGTGGATTTAACCATTATAACAACATCTGGCATCAGGGGAGAGCAGAGCCCCCGAGGATAAACACAGGGAAGACAAGATCTCTTTTATTGCAGGGTTGATTTCCCTCTGCCAGCCTCGTGATCCTGTCCAAGGCTGGCCCTGGTGGTGTCACATTGGGGCAGGACTGAAGTCCCTTGGCCTGAAGTGTTTTGACTTGAGGGAGGTGCCATTTACTGGGGCACAAATAATCACTGTGACAGAAACCCTGTCGGTTTGAACACGGAGTTCTTTCACAAGGGGGGGGGGAATGATGCTGAAGAGCTGGAGAGGTGCTGTGGGAGCAAAGGAGACACGATATATGGGTAAGAAACCCTGGGTGGGGAGGAACAGGGCTTGATGTGAGCTCCAAGACGCTCCCCCCTTGGCATTCCCTCCTGCACCCAGCAGAAGGACCCAGCAGAGGATCTCAGGCTGCACTCAGGGACTCTCTGAGCTCCCCAAGGTTTTTCCCGGCGATGCCAGCAGCGTGGCAGCCACCCCAGCCCGCCAGGCCACCCTTGTCCCCAAAATCCTCTGTGTAACCCCAAATGAGCCCTTCCTGGAGACGTGTGAGGCTCCCTGGAGATGTCCCCGCTCCGGTGACGAGCAGGGGAGGGACGGGGCTGGGCTGCCAGAGGAGCCGGGTCCCACCCAGCTCCAGGGCGGGGACTTCGCCAGCCAGGACCAGGCGAGCAGAGCTGCCCCATCCCCGCCGAGACCCGCTTGGGACAGCAGGTGAGTGCCAGGAGAAGCGGGGGGGGTCCCTTTGGCACTGGGGAAGGGGTGGCGGGGCTGGGGGTGCCTGGGCAGGTGCCAAGCACCCGTCGCCCACTTGCCAGACCCCCGGGGCTGGTCCTGGGGGAGCGGGACGACCCTTGGCAGGGCGATAACGCATCGTGGCCATGGTGCCAAGGCGTTGGGGCAGCCCGGGAGGGCACAGACCTGGGCAGCCGGGGAGGAGGGTGGTGGAAGGAGGAAGATGGCTGACTCTTCCCTGCAGGGTTTGCCTCCTAGTCCTGCCCTGCCCGGGCTGGCACAGCCTCCCCGCTGGATGCTGCCAGGGGGCTGGTGAAGCGGCTTTGGGGGGGTGCCCCTCCTTTGTGGGGGGTACAAGGCTCTGCTAACTCGGGATTACGTTTGTGTTCCTCCTGAGGGCAGTGGCCATGCAAAGGTCACTGTGTGGGAGGTGCCAGGATATTATTCCAGCCGGCTCGGGGCTCGCCAGCAGAAAGGGAGATCCTGCCCTGAGCCGCAGATTGGGCTGGGATCAGAGTCGGTCACCCTGCGATGAGCCCCAGAGCCAGCTGTGGAGGGAACAGCTGGATCCAGCACCCTGGGAACAGCTGGATCCAGCACCCTGGGAACAGCTGGCGGTGGCAGAGCCCTGGAAAAACTGAGCTGGCACAGGGCTGGGTTTGGGTTCCAGGGGACTTGCGGTGAATAAAAGAACTCGTCAGACAAGTCCAGTGTTTGCCTTGCAAGGGGTTGTAAAATGCTGGTTCTCCCCTCCAGATCCCGGCTGTGGGGCTGGGAAGGTGTCTGTGAGCTTAAAACGGGGGAAAACCCCCCAGTGTTTACATGCAGTGAGGTTGTCAGGAGCTTTGCTTGCTGGGAGCTGGGTGTGCTCTAGGCAGAGCCAGGAAAACCTCATTCAGAGCAAGCCTGGATCTGCTCCAGCCAGCACACAACATCTCAGCTGTTTTCTGATATGAGAAGTTCATCCTGGATTCAGCTTTTGGAGGATATTGGTGTGGACTTAGAACTGCCTAATTAGCTGATAAAGCCCAGGAAAAGGGCATCCGTGGAAAAAAATTTGAATAATGGGAGCGGTGCCTCAGACACCTGCACTGCCACAGTGGCCTGAGCCTGTTCTGAGCCAGGTTTAATGCATCACCTGGCTCAGGCCTTTGTTGGGAGACAGGGCTTAGCCAGGCTGTCTTAGTGCCTCCTTGCATGCGTGGTTTAATTCTTCCAGACACACGTTCCCCATCCGAGCTGCAGGCCAGGAATTGTGTTAAGCTGCAGAGCAAATCTGAGCAGCTCCCTCGCTACCAGCCAAGGGAGTGGCCGGGAGAGTTTCATTCATCTCCTGCCCCACCTTGAGCAGTTCATGGAGTCACCCTCAGGGAGGGCGGCCCCAGGGTCACCAGGGCAGGGAGTGCTGCTGGAGATCCTGCTTGAACCACCGAGTGCTTCCACCAGTAACTCCAGTGGCTCCACACATAGAAATATACTGGGAGCAACCCAGCGTTCTCAGGTGGCACCACTGCTGCCTTTGCCAGGGCTCTGCTCGGTGTATCCCCAGGGATGTTCAAGCTGGATGGAGAAATTGGGATCTCACAGTAGCCAACGTGATATTTCTGCTGGAATTTGGTATTTCAGGAGCACTCACCCTCAGCCCAATGTTTTGGCTTCTTTCTGCCAGCTGATTGGAATTTTTCTGCCTCCCACCCCCTTTTCCTTGTTTGTTGACCTTTCTTTTGCTCTCTACCTGACTTGCTAAACCAGCCCCTTTAATATTCCTGCTTCTGTGTACAAACCAAGCAAGTGGTGAAACTGCAGCAGGAAAACATCCGTGAAATCTGAGACCGTTGTTTAGTGTCTGGCTGAAGCAAATAAAGGTGGCTTTATATTTCTGTAAATATAAAGAGCAAAGGCCTAGGTCATAATTGGAAATCTGTGATGAAATGAAAGAAAACAAAGTGAACACTAATAATTTTCCATTTGTCACCTGCTTGCCCAGGATGGAGTAAGGTAGAGATGGCCTGGAGAGCGCTGGGGAGTGTCTGTGTAACCCAGCCCTGGCAGGTGGCCTCTGGGAGACAACTTGTCCCAGCAGCACCCTCTGATGCTATCCCAGATGTGTAAGAGTCATGTGAAGCATGAGCAAAGACTCTCCTGTTCTTGCACAACTCTCCCAGCTCGTTGAGAGCCTCTATGAAGCACCATGAGCAGGGTGAAGGAGTCTTCATCATCCTCCAAGTGAGACCCTCAGCTCCTGCTGGGCTGAGCTTGGGCTGCAGGGAGGTGAACCTTGTAGGACAAGGCATCCTGTCCACTGACCAAGATGTGGGAAACACTTTGGGTGTGTTCATGCATGAAAACAAAATCAGGAGCAGAAAAAATAACCCTGGGGAGATGGCAAGCAAGATTTTCTTCTTTTTTTGAGGGCTTAACAGTCAAACTGCAGAACCACAGGGATTACACGTTGCTCCAAGCTGAGGAGGTGCTCAATACAGCAGATTTAATTAAGAGGGAAAATAATTCTCCTGTCCCAGTGTTGCAGTGAAGTTCTGCTCTGCATGCCCAGCTACACCTTGGTGTTGTCTCTGCCTCCCAGGGAGTCCCAGTGAGGGCTGCCAGGGCTGTGCAGACACCCTCAAGGTCTCACCTGGCAAGGTCAAAGCCACGTGCTCTGAAGGACATGGGAACTAAGTGTTTGCTTTTGGGAGACCCCACCTGGAGCACTGGGACCAGCCCTGGAGCACCCAGCAGAGGACATGGACATGTTGGAGCGGGGCCAGAGGAGGCCCCAACAATGATGGGAGAGCTGGAACCCTCTGCTGGGAGGCCAGGCTGGGAGACTTGGGCTTGGTCAGCCTGGAGAGGAGAAGGCTCCAGGGAGANGTCTCTCACCCTCGATTTCTGAAATGACTGGTGCTGCTGACCTGCTCGAGCACCACATCCCTCTCCAGCCAGGTGGACACCCTGACCTGGGCTGTTCCAAGCAACCTTGGTTTGCTTGGCAGGGCTGGGAGCTCGTGGTGTCCAGCAGGACCCTTCTCGTGCTGCTTTTAATCCTCGGGGAAATGAGGCAGTTCTTAACCAGCCCCATTAACTGGGTGGGTATATTCTATTAATATAAGGGTGGGTATGTTCTGTTAATTATTGGCTAGAAAACTAACACCCTGCCTGTGTTTTATTGCAGTTTTTGGCTGCCTGGGGACCTGGACAACAGCAGACACTGAGTGGGCAGGATGGTGAGTGGGGTGTTGGCTGTGCCAGGCTGTGCCAGGCATTGATGTGGTCAGATAAACCAGGGGAGTGGAGCTCAGATAAGGACCCAGCAGGAAGAAAACTGTCACTGTCTGTCCCTTTATGGGGGTGAGGTTGTTGCTTCCCTCTGCTTCCTCATCCTAGGGAATGACCCCCACATGGGCTCTTCCATTAATGGAAAATCTGGTCAGGTATTAGTTCAAAGAGAGAGAATTTCTCCAGATAAACCTCCTGGGCCTCTTGCTCTTTCCAGGTTCGAGGTCACCATCCCTCTGCCTGTTCCAGAAAGGAACCTACACGAGTGTCAATCGATGTTCTGCTGATGATCTTCATGGCAACAGGGAGAGCTCTCTAAGAGGCAGTGTAGCCCCATGGAAATGGTGTGGTCCCCAAAAAAGGGACCTTTCCCAGTTTGCAAAGCCTGGCAACACACAGAGTAGAGATATTGGCTTTCTTTTGGTGCTGCAGAAGTGGGTTCTGGGGGATAAATCCCAACTCCAGCCCCTGTGAGCTCAAGCAGCAGCAGTTTGTGCACAGTACAAAGAAAGAAATTGTTTTGGGGAGTATAAAAATATTATTATTATATATATATCAACATTATTATAACATATATTTATAATACAATATGTTGTTATTATAATATTATTAAAATATATATTATATATTATGAATATATTGGGATTTTACATCACATTGACCTTTGTACACGTGCTCCATCAATCACCTAATTCATTATACAATTACCTAATTCACTCTGCTAAGGTGGTGCTACATTTATATTCAAATTCTCCTCCTAGAGGTGTGGGGTTTAGTATTAAAACCACCTCAGGTTATGCTGGGGACACCTCAATGTTTTGATATTAGTCCAGATCTGCCTCTGGTTTATGTAAAGAAACCAGAACGAGGCATCAGCTGCAAAAGTTGGCAGAATTTTACTGTCTTTAGATGCTGCTCTCAATTATTGGGTCTTGTTATCTGATTATCAAGGAGTGATGGTTTTAAGCGGGGAAAGGAGAGATTGAGGCTGGAGATTAGAAAAAAGTTCTTTAATCTGAGGGGGAGAGATCAGGGGAAGGGGCTGCCCAGAGAGGGGGGGGAGGCCCCATCCCTGGAGTCCTTCAAGGTGAGGCTGGATGGGGCTCTGAGCAGCCTGCCCTAGGTAGAGATGTCCCTGTGGGGTAGGGAGGTTGGACCAGATGAGCTCTGGAGGTCCCTTCCAGCCTCAACCATTCTCTGATTCTGATTGGAAATCCATGGGCAGCTCTAGGAAGATGTTTTCTCTTTTTACTTGTGTCCCTCTGGCTTGTTTCTTATGTGGCTGTGAAGTTACAGGATCATAGGATGGTTTGGGTTGGAAGGGACCTCAAAGATCAGCCAGTTCCAACCCTCCTGCCATGGCAGGGACACCTCCCACTAGAGCAGCTCTGGAACAAGAGTTTCTGTTTAGGGTGGGCTGGAAGCCCTCAATGACTCCTGTTTGGTGGGTGGACTCCACTTGCTGTCACTGTATTTGCATCTTTTTAATTTATTTATTTTTAAATTCAACTCTATGATGCATCCCTTTGACTCTGCCTTTCCTAACTCCTCTCCTGTGGGTTTAGGCAACAATCAAGGGGGTCTCCAGCTTCAGTGCTGAGCAAGAAGCACATGCCCTAAGGAAGGCTATGAAGGGATTTGGTAAGTTGGTCTCCCCCATTGTTAAACCCTCTTTTTGCCTCCCCAAAGCACTGGGAATGTTTTGTCTGGTGGTTTGTCAGAGGGGAAGTCCAGACATTTCCATCAACCCCTTCCCTGGGAGGGCACTGAAAAGAATCCAGTGATTTGATCAGGCTGAGACTGGAACCCAAGTGGAAATCCAGGTCTTGGCCACAAAAACATCCTTGGTGAGGCTCTTATCTTGTCTCTCCTGGGGGGTGGTACTGGGGGTACAACCCATGCTGGGTTGAGGCACTTGTGTGCACTGCTCTGGTCCCCAGTGCTGCTGAGAACCTGGTTGTGTGAGGGACAGAAGATGGTGAGAACCTGATTGTGTGAGGAGCAGAAGATGGTGAGAACCTGGTTGTGTGAGGGACAGAAGAAGGTGAGAATCTGGTTGTGTGAGGGACAGAAGGTGGTGAGAACCTGGTTGTGTGAGGGACAGAAG